>JALPQD010000014.1:6100000-6358503 GCA_023101885.1 Typhlomys cinereus
CTGAGTAACAAGCCAGTACACTGGTTTGTATACTTTCTTGTCTTTGAAAAGGACGGGAAGGATTACATGCCCTACCTACCTGCTCCTTAAGTCAGAGTCGTGAGGTTCAAATCAGCAGATGTATGCAAAAGAATAAGCAGAGTAATGCACACACGTGAGGCAGAGTGACAAAACAAGTCCCAAGACTTACTTCATCTTGCCATTCCATGAAAAACACTGGGGGCATTTAGAAGATGGTATTGGAGAAGGCCTGGAAGCTCTAATCTTGAATACAAGTCCTAAGATACCTATACCAGATGTTCTAATGGTCCAAAAATGGGCTGAAATTAAGTTAGTACCTTTTTTCTTTTTTTTTTTTAAAAAACCTGGTCTGAGAATGAGTTGTCATGTACTTGCATCCTCATCAATCTTAAAGCTAAGCACCAGTATGTCTTCAAATGAGAACTTATAAAAATTAATCTCAGCCCTCTAATTCCTCCTACTTGCCACAGAACAGCAGGCAAGCTTAGCCCTGGTAGAGACAAGGGTGGCAATATTGTTACAGGTTTGAAATGCTGAAGGGCCAAGGGAGTTATGGGAAGTTTCTGAAGGTCACAATGAAGATGTGATGGGAGAAGAAAAGACAAAGCAGTCAAGTGGGAGCTAGGCATTTGCATATTTGATACTGTCTTTTACTCACAGAATGTAAGCCTGAAATTAACTATATTCTTGAACCTACTGTATATTTAGAAGGAAGGTTCTGAGGCAGAACGAAGCTATAATATGAATAAAAACAGAAAACATGTAATTCCTCCAAGTGTCTGACCAATGTGAGGCTACTACATATCCACAATGGTTATTGTTATCTTCCTGAGGAATGAATGATAGATTGAAGGCACACCTTAGTGAATCTACATCTGTGAAATGAGGAGGCAGGCGGTTTACTCTTGTTTAATCTACATAAAGTTCTGCCCAATGGACAGAAAGGTCTTTGGGAAGGGATCTCCAAGTCTTGGCTTAAGAACTGAAAGCTATGATCAACATCCTCAAAATTATTTACATTCTTGACCTGGTTTCTAGGAACCTTATTAAAAAAAGAACTCAAAGGTAGTTAAGATTAATATGCAACCAAATTCATAGCATAGACATTTACAGTAGAAAGAACCTAAAGAGAATTGACTTCAGCACTAATCCAACAAAAGAAAAACAAAGTTATCTTCATCATACAATTATTTTCACCATGTAAAATACAATGCAAAGTATATCTGTGTGCAGAGTAAGGACCAAGAATATACCAAAATATTCCTAGTAATTTCTGGTCTGTGATATTATGAATGGCTTTTTTCATTCTTGCTAATTTGTTTCCCTTTCCTAATATTCAACAAATATCTGTTACTAAAAAAAAAAAAAAGAAAAAAAAAAAGAAATTCAGACTATGACAAAAAGAAAAAAAACATAGCAACGAGGGATTACTCCATAGTAATAGTGCAGACTTTTCTTTAGGATATAACACTCCTTTAATAGTATAATGATGGACAGTAACAGCCAAGTTCCATATTTTACTCTAGGTAACTTATGTTTTATACATAGCCTCTGGACTGTGGTCCCCTTCAAAGTCTTACCTCTGGCCCTCCTCTTCTTCCTCATCTTCATCTTGGTCATGGATGAGGTCTCTGAAGGATGTCACTCGATTATCACTAGAAACAGAAAGGGAGCAAAATCACTTCAAGGATAGTTAAGAAAGGTAATCCCTACATATCAGTGCTTGCTGAGTCAGGAGTTCCGTGGCTGTTGATGTTTGAGAGCAGAGACAACATGAGAAGCAGATAAAATGACAAAGTAAGCTAACTGGGAGAGATCGGCAGTGGGCTGTGTCCTGCTGGTCACAGCTAGGTCAAAGGTTGCAAGCTCACCCATCTCCTTTCCTGAAATTCCTTTGGAATGCTAGCAAAGTTAAATTTCTCTTGAGAATGCAGTCAGTATTTTTGTCTTAGACAAGAACAGTGATGCAACAAACTGGCCCTCTTCCTCCTTTTCCTTCACTTCATTGAAGCACTACCAAGTCTGGGGCTTAATCAAAACAGTAAGGTGGGCTGAGACAGTTCAATACCACATAAGCAAGAGGATGGGAGTTCTGATCCCCAACCCCAATGTCAGGTGGGTAGGACAGTCTGCCTCTAATTCCACTCACAGAAGGCAGAGATTGGAGATTCCCAAAGAAATCGAACAGATCTACTGGTGAACTCAGGGTTCAATCAGAGACCCAGTCTCAAAGGAACTGGGTGGAAGAGCGGGTGAAGATGAGTCCCCATATTGACTTCAGGCCTACACATGCACATGCATCCAATACACACATGGACCCAGACACATGCCAACATGCATATATGAATGTACACATCTCCATATGCATACACATAAAAAAAAAAACCAAAACAACCAAAAACCCATTAAGCTTGAATGTGTGTTCAGTCTTGTATTCAGGCTCAGTATTAAACTCAAGAATTCTGTAGTTGTTTTACCTCTAAGCCTATTCTTTTGCTTTTTAAATTGTTTCATTTACTTGAGAAAGAAGAGAGGGAAAGAGCATGAATGCATCCTGTGGGTTTCCAGAAATTGAACTCAGGTCTTTAGGTTTGCAATTTACAAAAAAGTAAAATAATAAAAACTGACAAAGCAGATAACACTATCATTTTCATTCGACAGATGATGAAGACTAAGGCACTGTAACAAAGACACTGACTCAAGGTCACAAAGCTCTGAAGTGGCAAAGCTAGGATTGTTGAATCTAGGCAGTCAGACTCCTGGATAGTTACTCTAATAAAGCCCTGGCATGCTAGGACACTGGGACTAAAGGAGAACACAGAACTGCATTTGCGGCTAAGTTTCAATGTCTCCCCCTTGACAATTCTGTTATGTCAACATACCAACAATGATAGTAGGTAGCTCTTTAAGCACCCCCAGGCAACAGCATGCAATGTGCCATCACTAATACCTTACAACTCAGCTCCTGCAAATAACTGATCATTATTCTGTGGAGATGTGGAGCAGGGAAGCTGTTAAGTGTCTCATGAAACAGTGCTAGTGTTCTTTCTTCAAAGGAAGGAAATATATCTTAAATGTCAGAGGACCTGAGAGAGAAATAATTTACCATTTCATGCCAAAGAAATATTCTGTCAGTATTCTGGGGTAGATTCAAACCCAAACAAAACTTTCTAACTGAAACACACAAGATACTAGAGTCAATCAGGCTAAAGCAGAGGAGTATTTTGAGTTCAGATGTTTCAACGTGATCTACCATGGGAGCCAGGAATCCTAGGAAAGGTGATGTAACCCAAAGATTAGTATTGTTTCTCCAATAATATAACAAAAGATGGGTTACATATAGGTTTCCCATGAAGTATAGGGTAATGAGCATTCCTAACAATTTAACAAACGATTTAAACAATAGGGTAATGAGCATTCCTAAAGTCATCCAGCCTACTCTTGTGTATCACAGCATCTCTGAAAGAAATTCCTTTGTCTCAGAGTACTTGCACCACACTAAAAGCAAAAGGGCTAGAGTTTGGATCCCTCGATCCAATGATAACCCCAGATAAAATGCTGGGTGGGAACAGTAGCCTGCCTGTTATTTCAGCCTTTTAAGGTGGAGACTGGGAATCCAGGAGCAAGGTGGCTAACTAGACTAGCCCTACAGGTGAGCTTTGAATTTAATTAGAGACTCAGACTCAAAAACAATGAGATAAAAGAGCAATTGAGGGCAATTCCCATTATCATCCCCTGAATTTCCACATGCACAGGAACCTCTCCACATGTTTACCTACTCATGTGCATACACACCATACATGCAAAAACAAAAAACAAAAACTGGGTTTGAGAGATGGCTCAGAGGTTAAGACTCATTCTTTCTTGTAAGCAGAAAGATCTGAGTTTGGATCTCAGGTCCTACCAAACTCCACCCCCCTCCCCCCAAAAAAAACAAAATACAAAAAACACCAGGCAGAAATAGCAGCAGTCTGCACTTTGGGCCCTGGTGGGCAAGCCTGTGAAAGCCCATAGCTAAGCAAAAAAGGAGGTAGAAGCAATTCAGGATAATTTCTGAAGTCATTCTTGGGTTCTCCACAGGGATACACAGTGTCTTCTGATACACACACACACAAAGTTAAAAAAAAGAAAAACAAACAAACAAACAAAAAACCCCCAAAACCTTCTGGAGATGGAATAAGTATACAATAAGGAGAAGGAAAAGAGTGAGGCTTGCAGAAGATTAAAAACTATATACCACTTTATTTTACTTTCTCTGTTGAACTCCCTAGTTGAAATATCCAGGCTTAAACCCTGTCAAGTCATAAAATAGCTCTTTTGACTGGAAACACCCAGGTAGCAACAACTCAGATTGGTCCTTACCTGGGGGCTGTACCTCTGGACACTGAACTGGGAGTTGCCTGTGAAATGGTCACAATGTCTTCATCCCCTCCATCCTCGTAAAAGCTTGCTAGTGCAATCTGAAACAATGAGGCAACATTACTTCAACTGACACATATCTGACAAAGGAACAAAAAACAGAAAGACATGATCTATATCCATATAGGCTGCATAGCACCTGGGACTATAAAAATTAGACTGAAAGTTCATAAACCAATCTCTATACCACCTGAAAAAAATTCTTCACATTAAAGGAAAACACGAATAAGATTAGTGTGGAAGACACTCTAGTCTTATGAAATAAAATCAACTATTTACTTAGTATTTATCAATTTGCAGGTTGTTCTGAACATTTTACACATATTAGTTCATCCCATCCTCCCAGGTATCCATGCAGTTAGTACTATTATTGTCGCATTTTACCTCTGATATGAAAGGACTGAAAAGAAATTGCCCCAGGTTAAACAGTTAGTGAGGAGTGGAGTCAGGTCTAATCCCAGGTCTAATCTAATATACAGGCAAAAAGAGAAACTATGGGGTCAGTCTTAGATGTTGTTTTTCCTTTCTGAAACTGTTTCCTTTTTTTGTATGTGCGAAATTTGTGAAATGCAGAGGCTGGCCCACCTATCTACTAAGGAACAGTCATTTTACCTTTACATGTACAGAAGGAATACATGAATCCTTTGGCCATTTGTGACGTGAAAATGATACAGCACCAGGTCCAAGGCGACTAGTCATATAGGAAGCAGTGAGATTGCATGGGTCAACCAGCCTAAGGGAATGTAACCAGTATAATGGTATGCAGGGTGCCACTTTGGAACTTGCACTGAACTGTATTCTCAGAGTCTCAGCTCAAGTTGTGGCCACCAGGGTCCCACTCATTATAAACTTCAGTTCTGACACCAATAGTGTGAAGAGAATGGGACAGATGACCTGTTGGGGCATAAGCTTTTCTGTTTTGTACAAGGACTTTACACTGCCTGTGAATGCACATGATGTCTTATGTTTGGGAAGCAACTTAAATGTTGGAATTTGGGGTGGAAAGAATGGACTGTGGGCACTGCTTCTGTGTAGACAGCTGAGACTATTTCATGTGATAGGTCCTTTAATACTGTCCACTTGCAGTGAGAGAGGCTGAGATAGGAGATCCCTCAGCAGCCTTCAGAACAAAGGGCAAACATACCTTATATTTATAGGCTTTTATAGGGAGTGGAGTTTAAGCTTAGAGGGGGGAAGGGTCTCTGAGTTGGGAGGTTAGTGAATGAAAGTTCTAGGTAGGATTTAAGGCCACAGCACAGGAATCTAAGCCTGCCAACACATCCTGCTTTACAATTTAGCAATTTAGGGAAAGTACTGGATATATCGGAAGTGTGGCACATCCCCACTACAGGGAGAGCTGGTTTGATCTAAAGGGTTCAGCGTACACAGTTAAATGTCAATCCCAAAGCTCAACAGCAGTGGGGCCTTGGGCGCATTCCTTGTTCCTGTGAGCATTCAATTCCTCCCCCAACCAACAAGGCTGGTTAGTCTTTTACCTGTGTGATTGGTCGCTGGTGCGGCCTTGAGCAAGTTGCTTCACCTCCCCAAGTCTCAGCTGTAAAAACGCTGACTTGTCGGAGGCGCTCGACACCCACTGGTCGCCATCGTCGCTTACCTACGACCCGCGCTGGCCACCAACCCTTAGAAAGTTCTTCTCCCGATTCACTGCCCCGAAATGTCAGGCCTTGCTCCAGGCGGCGGGGATGCCCCGTGGGCCACGTCCCTGTCTCCCGGGCACTGGGCAAGGGGGAGGGGAGCTAGCGACTCCCGTGGCACCCAGTCCCGAGTGCGGCTCCATCACGGGCCGGTCACCCCAATTCTCCGGGCCACCCGCGTACACTCGCCGCGGCCGCCACGCCCCCCGGCGACTCCTCCACGCGGACTGCGGCAGCGCCCCCCAGTCTCGCTGGCGCCGCGAGTCCGCGAGGGAAACTGAGGCTCCTCGGAGGCCTCAGGGCCGGGCGGCGTTCTCTCGACCCCCAAGCGGCGCCGGCGACGCGTGGCCGGCGGCCCCGGGACCAGGAGGCCTGGGTCGGGCCCGGCCCGGCAGGGATGACTGTGCGCTTCGGGCGCCCCGGGCTCAGGGCGCCGGCGCCCCGCGCCCCGCACCCCCCGCCCGCCCCACGACACCCGCCTTGGGATGCTACCTGCAGGTCCCAGCCGGCCGACTCGAGGAAGAAACGAGCCCGGTCCTCCTCTGCGCCCGTCACCGCCACGAACTCCCTCAGCGCGTCCTGTCGCTCCTCCGCCATCTTCGCCCCGTGCTCCTCCTAAACCGCTCCGGCCGACACCGCACAACCCCAACCCCGCTGCGGCGTTCCGCCCGCGGTTCTACCCGACCAGCCGCTGGAGCCGTCCGCAAGCTCCGCCCCGCGCGGTGCCTCACGCAAAAACCTCCGTGCGGGAAACACCGTCTCCTCCCCGCCTTCTGGCGGTCGCGGTGCAAACTGCTGCCTAATGGTGACAGTGCAAGCGGGTAGATCACAAAGTGGGTTGGTTTTTTGCACAGACCTGTGGGATGAAGGTCCCTTGAAGGAGTCAGATTCATAATTATTCGTGGACTCGTCCCTTCGTTTTGTTACTCATTTGCTCATTCGCTTTCTAGTTCAAGCGTTTTCTGAGAGCTATCTGTAACTTGATGCTTTTTCAGGAGCTGTGAATATGACAAGGAACAAAACTCTCTCTTCCCTTGTTGCTCACATAGAAGAATTCGCCATCCAGATCTTAAAACCTGTCACTCCAATGTTCACAACCTTTCCATAATTCCCTATATCAGCCCTGTAAAAAACAGTTTCAAGTCCTGCCAGATCCACATGATCCGTAGATCCAGCCCCTCCAAGTTGTCTGAAGGTTTTCCACTATCTTCCTCTGCTCCAGACACCTTGCCTTTCTAGCTGTTCCTGAAATGTGCTAGGTGTGTCTTGAACTCAGAGCCTTTGCATTTGCTGCATTGCCTTCCTTTGCTTTTTTTTTTTTTTTTTTTACCACAGATGGGCAAAAGGACCCGTCTGTGTTTCTAAAGAAAGAGAGGTGCTTCCTCTCCTTCTTTGGGCTTCTGTCCCAAGAGCATCTTCTTAGACCCAATTTTATTTCTTTAAGTCTTTGGTTTCTCTGTTTTCTTCCTCCTACTTTGCTTAGGATGTTCTTTCTTTATCTTTCTTTTGCCAACTCCTTCTTATTTCCTGGTCTCGATTTAAGTGTCTCCTTATAAAGGAGGCCCTGAGAAGGCTTACTTCCAACCTTTCTCAAACCTCTCCCCCCCTCACTTTGAGACATAGTCATTCTTTGATCTCAGGTTGGCCTTGAACTGCTGATCTTCCTAACTCCACCCTTTTTTTCCCCCTTATGTGTGTGAGTGTGTGTCTGTGTGTGTATCAGAGGTCACTGAGTGTGCCTATGGAGGCCCAAGGGTGACTTCCAGAGTCATCTTGGATTCCTCTACCTCCTTTTTGCTTCCTCTGAGATTTCACAGGCTCTGCCTACCAAAACTAGAAGTGCAGGCCACTGCCATTTCCACCTGGTGTTTTACATGGGATCTGGAATGCAGGACAAAAGGATTTGAACTCAGGTCCTTTTGCTTTCGAGGCAGAGTTTGTTCTCCAGCCTCTAACTCCACCTTTGAATGCTGGAATTACAAGTTGTGATAGTTATCCTGGATGTCAACCCAACACACCTGGCATTAACTAAGATCAGCTGAGACCACCTGAAGAGATTATCTGGATAATACAAAGATCAGCCCCAGATCTCCCAGATTAAAGGAACCATGGAACAAGTGAGTAGAAGAAGAGAGACTCTCCAGGAATCCTTCAGCCGTCACCCACTAGCTTCTCAGATGGGTGTCTCCAGCTTCCGCCAGCCAGCCATGGCCACTTCTGCCATGAAAGACTGTATCTCCCCTCTGGAACTGTAAGTCGAATAAATCTCCCTTAAGTTTTTTGATCTATTCTGATGGGGAGAGGGACAGAGACCAGGGATCTGTGGATAACAAGTCTCTGTATAAAAAGATGCTCATTCCCATTAGTCAACAGTGAAACCCCATCAAATTGCTACAGTAACTGATAAAAAGAGTTACAAATTTTACCAGTGAAGCACTGATAATTCTGAGGATTGAACTTACAACCTCCTGCATGGATCTGAGGCCCTGGATCTGAGCCTTATCTCCTTTTCTTTTTTTTGCTACTGCAGTGACTAAGAGAGCTTTATTGGGGTTCTGGGCCGCGCCGGAGCTTGGGCTCTACTTGACTTTCTTCTTGAGGTGCAGGTTGTCCTGTACGGAACAGTGCGGGGCTGCAGGCGCGCATAGCACGTGCGGTAGATTATCTTGTCGCAGTTGTACTTCTGGGCCAGCAGCACCAGGTGCAGGGTGGACTTTCCTGATGTTGTAGTCAGATCAAGCGCCACCATCTTCCAGCTGCTTGCTGGGAAGATCAGTTACCTTCCTTGTCCTGGATCTTGGTTTCCACGTTTTCGATGGTGTCACTGGGCAAAGGTCATCTTGGCGTCTGCTTGGCCCACCTCGTTGAAGAGTAAGAACGCCTTTTCTGTTTTTGTTTTTTTTTTTTTTTCTAATGATTTTCAGTTGGTAGTCACCAATCCTGAAGGTGTTGATAGTCTCTGACCTTGACTGGTGTCTTGCTCCAAACTGAAACAGTCCTTTCTGGAGGGAGGAAGATGAAGCTGAAAATGTAAACAAAACTTACCAGGCTGGGGTGTGGGCAAAAAGCTCACAAGTTTCACAAAGATCCTGGAATTTAATAGGATTTAGGAGGTTCCTTCCCTGAGGTGCAAGTGGGAACACTCTCAGGGGAAAAGGAACAGATCAGACAGCAAGCCCAGCCCAAGCAGTCAGAGATGCTGCATTGACCTACCTTCACATGCTGGGGTGGCCTTTCCGTGGCACAGCTGCCTTAAATAACCCCTTACCACGCTCCTGGGTGGTATAATTTCTTTGCCTATCATTAGCGCTCTACCAGAAATCAACAGCTGTTTGTTCATGGGTCTCCAGGGAAAGTCACACAGTATCTAAGTTGGTTTTGAATTCCCGCAGCAGCCATTGCAGGCCTTGAACTTTCATCTTCCTGCTTCAGTTTCCCGAGTTTCTGTAAACACAAAGATCTGTGCCACCAGACCCTGCTAAAAGTCCTATTACTGGGCTGGAGAGATGGTTCAGGGGTTAAGACTCTGCCTCACAAGCAGAAGGTCCTGAGTTGGGATCCCAGATCCCACATAAAAAATGCCAGGCAGAAAGGATGGCCACATGTACTTCCAGTCCTGGTGGGTGGAGCCTGGGAATCTCAGAATGAAGAAGAAGAAGAAAAAGATCACCCTTGGTCCTCTATAGGAACATATGCGCGCACACACACACACTCTAAAATGTACTCTAAAATAAAAAGTTAAAAATATGAAAAAAAGTCTTATTACTGTGAACACAAATACTAGGATCAAAACCGTGAGGTAAAGAACAGGATGAAGGTAAATTAGAGGGCTTGCCACCACACTGACCAAATCAAAGGACAAAACTCTGGAAAAAGCCCCCTCCCCAATGTTATATGCAAAGCACTGTTATCCTTCCACATATCTTTGCACCCAAGAACAGATGAATTGTGGGTAAGGAGAGCTTCTAAAAAGCCTCCATGTACTGCAGGAAGGAAACCAGCTCAGACTGCCCCATAGACAAGCAGGTACATAGAGGTAATCAAGAAAAGCTGTAGCTATATCTTGGGTAGCTGAAACAGTGGAGACAAAGGTTCTATATTAAACTACAAGCTGGTCACATAACCTAAGAACCAAAGAGAACACAGCATAATTAACAGCCAGCAAGACACAGTCAAGGTCAGAGACTATCAACACCTTCAGGATTGGTGACTACCAATGTCAATCTGGTTTGTAACCATTGTCTGAGCCATGGTGGGCATCTAGCAAAGAACAAGTCAATGATGGACAGAGGAAAGGTTTCAAGTGTGGTCACCATGAAGACAAACAAGTGAGTGAGTTCTTTCTCTCTTTCTCCTCCTTCCTGTCTCTCTTGATCCCCGTGCCCCATTCAGAATTTCTCTAAATTTTCCTTGGTTTCCCCTAATAAAGCTGCTATTTGCTTTGTGTACTCTTCCTTTGTCCAAATATTTTTTTCCTCATTGACATGAGATGAAGAACCCAAAAGCTACTGTCTCAGATTGACTTTTGGTGACTAATGATCATTCAGCACATCAGTCCCTAGGTCAAGCCCATCTTGGTCAAGAAAATCACCATCAATGAGAGGCAGCTCTGATAAGACCTGAGGTAGGAGCTAATGTAAGCAAAGGGGAGGTCTCAGTCCCTCAGTGGGGACAGCCGTTGAATGGGGCCTGACCCACAGGTAAGTGGCAGCAAGGAGAGAAAAAGACCATGAAAGGAGCAAGGACAGAGAAGAACATGGAAAGATACAGGGTGGTGCATACTCTGGGAAGATAAGTCCTAGGTGGGACCCAGGGAGAAAAAGGCCATCCCTGATCATTCGGCCATGCTTCTTTCACAGTGGCTCAGTTTTGCTGGGAAAGCACAGAGCACCTGCTGCAAACTCACCAAGGAACAGTGGTCAGGGAATGAGGGAAGGGATGTCACTGCAATGTGCTGGAGAGGGAGCACAGTTAGTAGCAAACTAGAACTGAGGCCATAACCATCTGCAGAGATGCTTAATCCTAAGGTCAGTCTATGGCTGCTTCACGTGCTTCTATGTATAGGCTACTTCATGTCCTTTCTACATACTGGGGAGAAGCCTACTAGCTGTCCTTTGGATCCCGGGCCTGAGGTCAGTGTGTCGCTGTAGCCTTCTACCTCCTAGGACTAGGACTGCCCTGGGAAGCTTTGCATGGGTGACTTCCTGGTACTCTATTGCCAGAGGAGGAAATATGAGGTCATCCTGTGAGTATTGTACCTGACCTGGGGGTAGCCGGCAATTAGCCTCTTGTTTCCCTTGAGGGAGGTGTGTATTCAACCCTCTAGGCATTGGTCCTGGGCTGAGGTCAGCATGCAGTTGAAATTTGTGTCCTGGGTCTGAATTAGGTGCAGACTGTGGTTAGACACCTACCTATGTACTTGTCCTTCTGCTGTGTGAGTTCTCCTGAGAAGACAGGAATAAATATCTGTCCACTTTGGACAGCGCACGGACAACTGACTTGAGCAGCAACTCCATTCATGTTTGGCTTAGTGAATCAGTTAGTCGCAGGAGTATGGGTGAAAAGTTATTTGCAGGGATGTGTGTGACTCAAAGAAAATTGCATCACCAAGAAGCCCTGTTGCAGCATGGATGAATGTTTGTGAAAGAGACATTCCAGGAGCTATCCTCCAAACTGTAGGCAGCTCATTTGCTCAGAATCTCCTCTCCTTAGCAATTGTTAACTGCATATGCAACCAATAAGGAAGAGCCTTTAAATTGCAAATTAAAAAAAATAAAATCTTTGCCCTGTGTCTCAACATTCAGATAGCCCGGCGCTGGGCCTGTACTCAGGGGAGTGTGTGGCAATTCACTGGTTACTAGGCCTGAACAGCAGGCATAGGGACAGCCCCAAGTACTTGGTTGTCCTGTGGTTAATTTGTGAGAGACATCTTGGCTATTTGCAAGGCACTAAATGCAATATGCAGCAGGCTTCCTGGTATTGGGCCAACCTGAGGTCAGTGTGTGCGTGGCCCTATTGGCACTGGGCCTACCCTTTGAGCATGGGCAGGGGGGCTTCCTCATCATGTGGCCTGTCATTGGCTACCTTGTGAGAGTTGTCTTGGGGACAGAATGTGAAGGAGCCTCCAGAATACCCAGCCTTCCTGAAGTATACTGAGCTATAAGCCCCTGGGTGTGGGAACTGTCTGTGGTCAGTTTAAGAGAAGCCCCCTTGACTACTGTCAATGTATTTGGGGCAGTGTACAACAGGAGGCAGCATGGTAGCACCCTTTTGGTAATGGTCCTGCACTAGGGTTCGTCACCTGAACTGGTTGGAAGCATAAAGGTGCCCCACGGGTACTGGATCTAACCTGGTGGCAGCCTATGTTCAGGCTCCTGGGTATTGGCCATGCCTTGGGATGTAGCATGAGTGCGTGGACATCATTTTTGGGGATGAGGCCTAACTAGGGCTCAGTACATATTGAACCCCCTGGGTACTAGCATGAGGTCAGCTCCTTCGTTCTTGGCCTGCTCTGTGGTCAGCCTTTGAGTGTACCCCACATAGTCAGTGTGACACGAGAACACTGTGTAGCTGTTCTTATGGATACTAGGCATGGCCAGAGGTTACTGTTTTCCTGTCTTGCAAACTGTGTGGATATTGGCTCTAATCCAGGCTTGAATGTAAAGTTGTGCTTGGGTACTGTCCTTGCAATAGATTGCAGTACTGGCATCCCCTTGAGCACTGTTTTTCCCTGGGACAGTGTTGTGGTCTTCTGGGTATTGGCTTTGTATTATCAGGCCACAAGGTACTCAGTCCAGTAAGGCATGTAGAACTTGCTTTTGGTACAGTGTGCAGATTGCTAATTGAACACTGCTTCTTCCTTAAGTTTAGCATATGAACGGACTCTTGAATTATGAGGCTTGTTATGAGGTCAGCCCCTAGATACTGGGCCTACACTGGGGAGAACATCCTCCTCCTCCTCCTCCTCCTTCTCTTCCTCCTCCTCTTCCTCCTCCTCTTCCTCCTCCTTCTCCTCCTCCTCTTCCTCCTCCTGTTCCTCCTCCTCCTCCTCCTGTTCCTCCTCCTCTTCCTCCTCCTGTTCCTCCTCCTCTTCCTCCTCCTGTTCCTCCTCCTCTTCCTCTTCTTCTCCGTCCTTCCCCTCCCCTCCTCCCCTCCCCCCTCCCCTCCTCCCCTCCTCCTCCTCCTCCTCCTCCTCCTCCTCCTCCTCCTCCTCTTCCTCCTCCTCCTCCTCCTCCTCCTCCTCCTCCTCCTCCTCCTCCTCCTCCTCTTCTTCTTCTTCTTCTTCTTTTTCTTCTTCTTCTTCTTCTGGCATTTCTTTTTTAATTGAATTTAATTTATTTGCAAACAAACTGGGTTTATATCTTGACCTGACCCCCCACCCACTTACCTCTTCTACCACCTCCCCTCCCTTCATCCATCCCGCTTTGTCACCCTCTCTCCTTACCCCCTTCCCACTGTTTGTGTGTATCACAGGACCACCTTTGGGGTGCCCGTGTTGATAAGGGAGTTAGATTTCTGTTGAATCTTATGTAGCTCTGCAGTGGGTAAAGTCATTAGTGGGGAGTTCCTCTTCCTTTGTCCAGAACCTGTCCCTAAGACACTCTTTGAGAGCAGTTGTTTCTTCTTTTTCCTCTTCTTTTTCTTCTTCCTCTTCTTCCTCTTCCTCCTCCTTTTCCTCCTCCTCTTCCTCTTCTTCCTCCTTCTCCTCCTGTAGATATGGTGGTCAAAGTTCTCATATCATTGACCTTCTAGGTATAGTAGGCCTATCTTGGCTGGAGTGTGTAGGTCAGGAGTACCTCATCCCTTCTTTCAGCTCTTACAATCTTATCACCTCTTCTGGACATGAGGGTCCCTGACCCTCCGTGTGGGATAAGATTTTGATGGCTTGATTAGGGCTGAGTATTCCAGACTCGATGATATTCTGTACTAATTAGGCAGTTTTAGAGCAGCCATTCTGGGATGGTCTCTGAAGGTATTGGAAGGTCATCTCTTAGGGCTGGGATTACCATGAAGGAACACATCTTACTTTAATTCTCCACAGGGATAAAGTCGCCAACTTCCCCAACCATCCATTCGTGAAAGGATATGGTGATTGGTTCTCTATTGTGGATAAGCCCTACCTGAGGCTGAGCCTAAGATTCGGCCCCAATATGAACAGACCAATAAGATGTAGAATACCAAAATCTCCAATCAGTTTTGCAGAAACTGAAGCTAACCAATGAGGAAAAGCCACTTTTTTGGAGCTTGACTAAGGATATAAATACTCCAGATCCTGGCAGCCATCTTTGGCCCCATTGCCTCTCATGGCACTCCATGTCTGGAGTCCATGAGTTCTTTTCCAGCTCCTGCCCCTCATGGATTCAATGCCTGGAATCTATGAGTTCTTCTGGACTCTCTTGACCCTCATGGATTCATGTCCATGAGTTCTGTTCTTTCTTTCCTTTTAATAAACTCTGCCTTAATCCTCCATGCACATTCTGGTTTCTATCTTTGACTCCTGAACACAAGGACCTGGACATATAAAAACCCACTCTGGCCTGATGTGGTTTTCTACCTCATTAGTCTTCCATTGTAATAGGGTGCAATAGGGTAGTTGAGCTGTAATGATACAGTATACCTCTGGGGGTATTGGACTGCCATCAAGTCAGCATGTAAGTCAGCATGCAGCCATTCTGGGATGGTCTCTGAAGCTGGAAGGTCATCTCTTAGGGCTGGGATTACCCTGAAGAAACACATCCTACTTTAATCCTCCACAGAGATAAAGTCGCCAACTTCTCCCAACCATCCATTCGTGAAAAGATATGGTGATTGGTTCTCCATTGTGGATAAGCCCTTACCTGAGAGTGGGCATAAGATCATTCAGCTAGATCCCTCAACATATGGTGTGTCCTGGCTACTATGTGAGGGTTTCACTCTACAAACTGAGTCTGTCCAAGGTCCAGAGTGTGGACAAACATTCACAGTAATAACTTATTTCTGCGATGCAGTGTACATGTTTTCTGTATTTTAGGAAGTGGCTTCCTGAGTTTCATTCAAATGTTGTGATTTTTATTTACAAAAAGTTTTATTTTCAGTATTTACCCCATTTTTATGTCTATGTGGAATGCATGTGGGTAGAGGTGATGGCATATATGCATGTCTGTGTGTGTGCATTTGTATGTGCATGTATTTGGAGATCTGAGAATGACATTGAGAATCATCTTTTTCATTCTTCTACTTTACTGTTTGAGACTAGGTCTCTAAACCCAGTGTTCCTGTATCCGGTTAGCCTGGCTAGCCAATTTGCTCTGGGAAACCCCTAACCTAGCCTTCTGGGGCCAGACTTATAGGCAAACCATTAACATCTGCCAAGAATTTTACGCAGTATTTGGGGATACAAATTCTGTATTTGAGTGACAAACATTAACTGCTGAACTATCTCCCAGTTCTATTTTCAGAATATTTTAAAAACAAAAATAAACCAAAGGAAAAACATCAGATATAAAATGCATTTTTGATTAAAAAAAGGTTCAAAAATTTATACATGACTTTTACAGATAAAACCAACACTAAAGGGTTAAAATACAGTTTGAAAAGTCATGTAAATGAACACTTAAGGATAGGAATTCTTGCCCCTATTGTTTGGATGAAGAAATAAGAGCCATAAATATAAAAGCCTTGTAGACCAATCAGGCTTAGACATCTGGCCACAAACAAGCTATTCCCAGATTGTAAGCTTCTATCTGTTTGGCACTCACTAAGTATTCAGATTTCCTGTTTTCAGTGCCACAGCCTGACCCCAACATGAGCTGGAGATGAAAGTTCCTAGTTCTTGGTTCCAACATCCACCGTGATGACTCCTTCCCCTCCAACTGATTCATGGCCAGTTATAGTAGCCCCTTGAAATCAGGCTGGGCAGACTGATTTACTTCAAAGAGAAATAAGGTGTCATTCTCATGAAATCTGACTCAGTCCAAGGTGGGCTACTGCTCCTTAAAGCCTTGTCTGTGACTATAAGACTAACCATCTGCTCAAAGGGTTTTTTTGATCATGGAGGGATCCATTGTGTTGCAGTCAGCCTGCATGAATACCAGTCTGGCAATTTCGTGGCTTGAAAACCTGGATTCCTTTAGGGGTCGCAAGCCTAAGTTGAAGCCATTTCTTGCCCTTTAGAAGTTTTGGCTACCTAGAGAGAGGTTTTTCCAGAGTCAGCACACTAGATAGCTTACAGAGTACCAAGGAATACTGTAGAAGCTACTGAGTAAGAGAAATAATCATAGGCCTCATCAACTCATGAGATCTGCGTGATAGTTAATCTTGGGTGTCGACTTGACCACACATGGCATTAGACCAGCTGTCAGACTACCTGAAGAGATTATCCAGATCAATATATTTACAGTACAAAAACCAGCCCTAGATCTGATTGGAACTTCCCAGTATAAATCCAGGAGTGGATAAAAGGAACCATAGAACAGAAGAAGAGAGACTCTCCACTTCTTTATCTCTCCAGGAATCCTGCAGTCTTCAGCCATCACCCACTGGCCTACTGAACTGAGCAGCTCTGAGCCTTCAGTATGTTTGCAGTGACTTAGCCTGCCTTCAGCTTCAGCCACCAGCCATGTCACTCTGCCATGAAAGATTGTTTCTCCCCCCTGGAACTGTAAGCTGAATAAATTTCCCTTCCTTAAGTTGCTTGATTTTGAATGCTCTCTCACAGCAACAGTTAAGAGTAACAATTACAGTCTTCACGTTGCATTAAAAATCACCATGGCAACAGGTGACCACCAGTGTAATAGTGGCATGAGTATCAAGGAGGCAACCAACAGCATTATGATTGGATTCAAGATCTACTTGTTGGAATGGAAACATTCCTGTTACTCCTAACTGTAGGGAACACTCAAGCTCGAGATTTCCATTTCTTGAAGATAGATGCCAAGGGCATTCCTCGAGGTCTCAGTTGCAGTGTGCCTCCTATGCCAGTCTAGTTGTGGGCCTCCTGTGACAGTGTAGTTGTAGGCTGACTCCTGTTGACTTTCCCGCAAGGGGCAGGGATGGATCTTGCCCTGTTTTGAAGTGGAGTCTAGGGCAGAGGTATCTTTCATATATTTATTCTGGTTCTTTGGAAGCCATCTAGACATTACTTAGCATGTCTAAAGGATGGGCACAGAGCTTTATCACTCTAATGGTATCATCATGTCCCTGACCTGTTAGCAGCCTTTTCTTTCCCCACAATGAATGGGGCCATTAGGGCATATTAAGGATTGGTAGGGCTGTATTGTTGTAGGTGCTAAGGGATTAGGTTCCATAATAAACTTGACTTGGTTCCAGCTTTTCCAAAATCCCCTCTTGACCCAGCCTGATTAAATTCCTGCTGATCCTACTCTGCTACCTATCAGGATTTCGAGGTAAACATGCAGGTTGTAGAACCCTGCACCTGACTAGAACAAGAAACTAAAAAAGTGGAGAAATAGATCAATAGGGAAAAGCAGCCAAGGAACCTATAGGTAGGAAGATAGTACTCCAAACTGTTCTGTAAATAGCTGCTATTATACCCATAGATTTGAAAAACACTTAACAGTTATAGAAGTCTTCTTCCATAACAGAGATAGAAGACCTCAACATTCTGAAAGGATGCAACCTAGGGCAATAGAAGAGCAGTGGACAGCAATGGCCAGTCATAATGTAGAATACCGGCAACCTGCATGGCTCCCCTAGAATCAGGCCAACCTAATTTGTCCCCATCCTAAGGCCTTGGGAACCTTGAGGAAGAGGGGACAGTGAGGTTATAAGTCTGTAAAGATGGGAAGGTCCACCATTGGACAAGACATTCCATTCAAGGCAGGACTGCTGCATCTAGGAACTCACTGCAGTGAGACTTGTCCTTACCAGACCTGCATAATGACTGACATACCAACATGCCCCCATAGACTACTGAGGAACTCAAGAGAGATAAGAACATACAATGGAAACCTTGAGGACTAAAGCTGGATAAGTGAAGGGAACTCTCCCCATCAATGGGGTGACCTTGTGAGAGGCAAATTAGTATGCCATAAGAGGTCTGAACCTCCACAGGAGTAGACAAGCCAGAGAGAGCCCTGGGGTCCATAGAAGCAGATAATTGGGAGGGCGGGAGGGAATGGGATGGATTGACAAGGGAAGGGAGAGGAATGGGAGGAAAGGGGGAGAGAGGAAAGCAGGGATAAGTACTCAATATACTTGTAAAATTAGAAAAATAAAAAATTTTAAAATAAAAATAAAACCAAAAAATTTAAGTATTTCCACATGATATCTTTACTTTGTTTCTGAGAAAAGGAAATGATCAACTCTAAGGGAAGAAATTATGGTTTTCTCTTTCTGTTCAAGTCCCACTCTTGATAAACAGTGCAACAAATGATGAAATCTACTCGGAAATATATGCATATTGTAAAGAGGCCGTGTGTGCTGGGTCCAGCCTACCATCTGTGGTAAGCCATCCTGAAGTTTCTCCCTTTTCTATTTGCTTTTCGGGAAGTAACCATTTGCTATTCCTGGGGGAACACATTCTTCCATGTTCCAAAATGCAATTACAGGATTAACATGTAAAATTCTTCTGCCTGCCTTGCTTATGAGATAAGCAGCTATTCAAGGTCATTGTTGAAATGTGGTATTTGCCAGTTCTCAGAATTTTAAGAAAAGAATAATGGTCAAGACATTTTGGACAGTGACATCTACTTTGTCACTGGGTCCTCTGCACAGCTGTGACATCAACCAAGTTCTGTCGAACTATCACATGAATATATCCCTGAGCAAAAGTCCTGGATCTGCAAAGAAACCTGTCTTTATGTATCTTGTGTCCAGCTGAAGATCAGTCACCCATGATGCGGAATTTAAATATATATGGTAAGATATTATTTTTAAAAAATGTATTAATTTTCAATAAATAATTTATTAAATGAACTGGGTTTATATTTTTGCCCTGATCCCCTCCCCCTCCCACTTTGCTCCTCTATTTTCTCCTCCTTTCATCCATCCTGTCCTGTTCTCAGGACTCCCTTTGGGGTGCCTGTGTTGGTAAGGGAATCCGAATCTGTTGAATTTTATGTGGCTCTTCAGTGGGTAAAATCATAAGTGGGGAGGGTCCTCGTCCCTTGTCCAGAGCCTGTCTCTGAGACACTCTCTGAGAGCCCCTGTATTTTCTAAGATCCTAGTTAATCCTCTGGGATGTCGATGGGTAGATCTGGTGGAGAAGTTCTCATAGTAGTGACCTTCTGGGTACAGTATCCCTGTCTTGTCTGGTGTCATGGTTGGGCACAGGTGTCAACTTGACAGTTCAGGGTTTGAGCTCTGGGCTCATTTGTAGAGCATTAGAGGTTGAGTTGGGTCCACAGCAAACCTGCAGGAGATTGTCTAGCTCATGGGGAAGGCTCAGCTCATGATGGATGGAACTAATCTCTGAAATAAAATAGGGAGAGCTGGTTGAGAAAATTGGCATCCATGTGTCTACTTGGTCAGACATACTGGATTGTCCCTTTCTCAGCTGTTATGGTAGAGATGGCGTGCCAGTTCCCTCGGCCCTGGTGTTGGTGTGAGCTCTGATGTCAAGCTGGACAGAGAACTGTAGCTAGACAATCAAAAGAAAAAATAAACCCCTTGTTTCCTTAAGCCATTTGATGGTGATTTTTATCAGCAACCATGCAGGCTAACTGCAACAGCTGAAGTGTGTTGGTTTGGAGTGTTCATCCTGCCTTTAGGCTCTTACAATCTTACTACCCTATCTTCTGAGAAGTTCCTTGAGCCTTGGTGTGGGATAAGATTTTGATGGGCTAGTTAGGGCTGAGTATTTCAGATTTGCTGATATTCTGTACTGTGGCCTGATGTGGTTTTCTGCATCACTCGTCTTCCATTGCAATAGGGTGTGACTTGATTGAGCTCTGAGAGCTTTGCTGTCCCCTAGTCGCCAAATTATTATTATTATTATTATTATTATTATTATTATTTTATTTGGAAAAATAATTTATTTTTTCTCTTAGATTTTTTAACATTTTTTATTATTATTTCCGCTCATACAAACTTAGTAGGTACACTGGTTCCCTTCCTCCCTCCTGCTCCCCCCGACCCCCCTGCTCACCCTCCCCTCACCCCTTCCTCCCCATCTCCCAGTGCCTCCCCCACCAATCTCCGGAGAATCCTTTAATGTGCCTGCCAGTCTCTCCGATGACATACAAGGACCCAGTGGCATTCCCCTGAATCCTTTCCTGTGTTCCCCTTAAGCATAGGAACACTACTGTGGCTGTCAATCCCTTGCCTCCAAGGATCTTGGTGCCTTTAGCCAAATGCTAGACTTTGTGGGGTCAATAGTGTGTTGGACATTGCACAGGGCATGCAAAGTCCAATTATGATTGCTTCGGCCCTAACTTGTGTGGAGTATCTTGCATATCATTGCTCCTCCCATCCTTGTGCTCTTACAATCTTTTTTTTAATTTTTAACATTTTTTATTATTATTTCCGCTCATACAAACTTAATAGGTAGACCAGTTCCCTCCCTCCCTCCTCCTCCCCCTGAATCCCCTGCTCCCCTTCCCTCCCTCCCCATCTCCCAGTGCTTCCCCCCCCAATTCCCAGAGAGTCCTTTATTATGTATGCCTAACTCTCCTCTGAGTCCTCCTCTCCGATGACGTACAAGGACCCAGTGGCATTTCCCTGAATCCTTTCTTGTGTTCCCCTTAAGCATAGGAACACTACTGTGGCTGTCAATCCCTTGCCTCCAAGGATCTTGGTGCCTTTAGCCGATGCTAGACTTTGTGAGGTCAATAGTGTGTTGGACATTGCTCAGGGCATGCAAAGTTCTATTATGATTGCTTCAGCCCTAACTAGTGTGGAGAATCTTCAGATCATTGCTCCTCCCATCCTTTTGCTCTTTCAATCTTACCGCCCCCTCTTCCGCAAATGTCCCTGAGCTTCAGGATGGGAGGAGATTAGGTTGTCCTAGTTCTATGTGGTTGATATAGAGTCTCTGAAGTTCTGGATTGTGGTTTGTTGATTTTCTTTTGCAGTTTTGCTGCTCCTGCAATGCCCTTCACTCCATCCTGGTGGGCACTGTATGTCACCCCCTGGTCAGAGACAAAAAGCTGTTAAACTAGAGTCTTATAAGAGCCCATTCAAAGGTAGATGTAATAAAAGTAGGAAACCACAGTGAGGAGGGGTCAATCACCCATTTGCAAAATGGTTACTTTTTATCTGCCAGACTATATGCCCTCCCCTTCTGGTGAGAACACACCCCCTCAGTTATAGATGATCAGGAATGAAAGTCTGTGAACTTAACCAGATGTCTCATTACTTACTTGCAGTCCTTGATGGAGGCCTATTTTCTCTGTTGTAACATGGTCCCCTCTCTCCTTGTTTCTGGTGTGGCCCTCCTAGCCCATCCCTCCTGTTCATAATCCTTGCAATTACTGTAGGTATTACAGAGATTTATCTTTGAGTGTCTCTAGGTGGGCTGGGTGGGTTTGGTACTAGGAGCCATCTATTAGGGAGTACATATGGTGCTTAATTTTCTGGGTCTGGGATACTTCACT
This sequence comes from Typhlomys cinereus, assembly GCA_023101885.1. Lineage (NCBI taxonomy): Eukaryota > Metazoa > Chordata > Mammalia > Rodentia > Platacanthomyidae > Typhlomys > Typhlomys cinereus. The sequence continues at coordinate 6,121,629 of JALPQD010000014.1, forward strand.
TAATATAATTGTTTCTAATGACATCCATTTCCCGGCAAATTCCAGTAATTCATCCTTTTTGATGGCTGAGTAGTATTCCATTGTACAGATGTACCACATTTTCCTTATCCACTCGTCAACTGTTGGACATTTGGGTTGATTCCATGACTTTGCTAGTAATCAGTGCTGCTGTAAACATGGTCGTGCTTCTGCTATCGAGATGAATTTTTGCTGTATGGGGGGTTATTTCCAGAAGTGGAATAGCAGGGTCATATGGCATTTCAATCTTTAATTTCTTTAAGAATCTCCAGACTAGTCATCAAATTATGTTCCTTTGCAATTATAGTGGATATTGTAGAGATTTGCCTTTGAGTATTTGTTTTGAGGGCTTTGTCCTAGATTCCGTGTATAAGGGAGAACTTGCAACACCTGTCTTTCTGTGTCTCAGATACTTCACTAGTATAATTTCTTCCAAGTCCATCCATTTGCCAGCAAATTTTATCAACTCAATTTTTTTCTGATAGCAGAATAGTTTTCCATTGTGTATATGTACCACATTTTCATTATCCATTCATGTACTGTTGAGCATTTAGGCTGTTTCCATGACTTTGCTATTGTGAATAGATAGAGCTGCAATGAACATAGATGTACATGTGTCTCTATAGTAAGATGAAGTATTCTTTGGGATTATTCCCAGGAGGGATATAGTTGGGTCACAAGTACCCCCTTTCTTCTCCTTCCCCTTTCTCTTCCCCTTGTTGTACCCCATTCTACTCTCCCTCCTTCCCACTCTCTCTCCTCCCTCTCACCCTTTCTCCTTCCCTCCTCCTCTCTTGGTGCTTCCTGTTTTCCCATCCTCCAGAGGATATTTAAGTGGGTGCTGAATTTCCTTCTGAGTCATCTGCACTAGTGAGGGTTTAGGACTCAGTGGCATAGCTTGGAGTCCCTTCTTGGGCTGCCTGCTAGTATGGGACCTCTATTATGACTGATCCCTTGCCTCTAAGGATCCTACTGCCTGAAGCCTTCTCCCCTGTGATTCATGCTAGACTTGGGGGGGGGTCGTTGACATGTCAGCCACTGTGCAGGTCAGGCAAGGCCCAATCAAATTATGGCTATATACAGCCTACTGCAGCCCTGAATTGTATGTAGTATCTTCCATATCGTTGAGCTTTAGGATGGGGAGAGATTTGGCTGATTTGGTTCCAGGTGAATATTGTAGGGTCTTTGGTGTTCTGAATAATGGTTTGTTGTTCTTTTCAGTTTTGCTGTTTCTGCACTGCCCTTGGTTGCATCCTGATTGGTTGTCAAAATCATCTCCTAACTAAAGATAAAATTTAAGCTAAGATCTTAATATAAGAAGAGGCTCAAAGGTGGATGAAAGAATAGGAATAGGACACAGCAGTGAGAGGGGTCAGTCTCTCATTTGCCGGTCAGTTACCCTCTAACTGCCAGTCCCTATACCCTCCCTGACTGGGGAGGTCAAAACCTGTTCAGTCCCAAGTGAACAGGAAGGGAAGTGAGAGTGAGCTGCATCAGATGTCTCACTACTTACATGCGGTCCATATCTGTGGCCTAATTTCTCTATTGAAGTGTGTTCTTTCATCTCCTTTCTTTTGAGATCTTTTCCCTTCTCTCCTATTTATAATCTTTTGTGATTATACTGGGTATTACAGAGATTTACCTTTGAGTACTGTCATTTATCTTTGAGTAACTAGGATCCATTTATTAGGGAGTACATACCGCGTCTAACTTTCTGTGCCTGTTTTGATTTTTCTATAAGAGTTTCTCTCGCTCATTGTGACACATCTATTTAATCATTTTCCTTATATTTTTCTGGCACTTTTTTGTGTTCATCAATCTTCTGTCTCAAGTAATAGTTGGCTCTTAACAAATCATCTATTCTTTCTTTCTTCTTGTCTAAATCAGAATTCTTACTGCTTTCTAGTGTGGATTTTTTTTTTTTTCTATTGTGAAGTCAGACTGAGTCTGTCTGTGCTGAATGGAGATCATGTTTTCAGAGCTGCAGGAATGTTCTATGGTGCCAGAACAAGTAGAAGAGGGACTGTTTTGCTGAGCAGAAACAAAAGCGAAGCAGAGACCAGCTCTCCTGTGTGCTAACTGCCTGGTGTCGAGGTGCGGTTTTTACTAACATCACTTAACGTGAGAGTTGGCAGAGCAGACTGCTCTTCAGAGGCCTCCTTTGTAGCACTGTTATCTAAACCATAGTAGGGCTGCTCTGCTCCACGCCGTAAGTGATTGGAGAAGGAATGTTGGGGTGAGGATTGAGCAATCAGTGGAACACTTCTGCCAGGTCTGGTTCCTGGTCCACTTCCCCCAGCAAACTCAAAGTAATTTTATGTCCCCTAGGAATGCCTTTCCCTTGACTAGTATCCTGTGGTTCAGCTTTTCTTTTCTGATTTCACTGGTCATTCTTTTTGTTTTGTTCTCAGGAGTCTATACTTCTTTAGAACTCAAAAAACCCATGCTGTACAACTCTGGTTGGAAGACTCACTGAGTGGTCACTCACTAACTCCAGTAAAACTGGCCTCTAATAATTTCTGCCCTCGGGGGCCCAGGCTATTGAATTCTTCCATCATTTCTGCTGCTCCATGCTACTCCTGGAAGGGGCCCCGACCCAATGCTGCTGTGAACTGTTCTGCTCTCCTCCAAGGCAGGTCCCTGCTTCCCCTGAGCACTGTCCCTCTTCCCTCTTTCTAACTCCCCCCCAGGTAGACTCCACTTCATGATAGGACAGGTGGAAGAGGCTGCAGATCCCAGGTCTGTCAGGGGCCTGGGGCAGGGAGTTTCTTTTAAGTTCCAAGGCCCATTTTCTAATTGAGCTATTTAGCTCCTTGGTGTTTAAGTTTTTTGAGTTCTTTATGTACTCTGGATAATTGTTCTCTATCAGATGCATGGTTAATGAAGATTTTCTGCGGCTTGTCTTTTTGGTTGGTTAACCATATCTTTTGCTGAACAGAAGCTCTTTAATTGTTGAGTGTTGGTCCCATTTCCTGTGCAATTTGGATCCTGTTTAGAAAATGTTGACTTAGGTCAATGAGTTTGAGGGAATTTCCTTGTTGCAGTCAGCCTGCATGGTTGCTGATAAATCACTATCAAACGGCTTAAGGGAACAGGGGTTTATTCTCTTACAATTGTCCTGGTACAGTTCTCAGTCCAGTTGATAGGAGAGCTCATATCAACACCAGAGCCTAGGGAAGTGGCCACATCATCTCTACATAATGGCTGAGAGAAGAATGATCTTTACTTGCCAGACCAGCATGTCTGGCCAAGTGTACACAAGGATGGCAACTTTCTCAACCAGCTCTCTGTATTTTATTAGGGCCTAGTCCCACCCACCATGGGCTGGGCCTTTCCCATCACCTAGACAATTTTCTGCAGTTTTGTTCTGGGATTAACTTAACCATTAATTCTCTACAAATGTGCCCAGAGCTCAAACCCTCAACTGTCAATTGACACCCGTACTTAATTATGACATCATTACTCTTTCTTCTAGGGTCTGTGGTCTAATAGTAAGGTCCTTGATCCATTTGGAGTTGATTTTTTGTGCAGGGTGACAAGTAAGCATCCAGTTTCAATCTTCTGCAAATAAATACCCAGTTTTTTAAATACATTTTTTATTATTTCCGCTCATACAAACTTGATAGGTAGACCAGTTCCCTCCCTCCCTCCTCCTCCCCCCGAACCCCTGCTCTCCCTCCCTCCCTCCCTATCCCCCAGTGCCTTCCCCCCAATTCCCAGAGAGTCCTTTATTGTGTATGCCTAACTCTTGTCTTGGTCCTCCTCTCCGATGACGTACAAGGACCCAGTGGCATTTCCCTGAATCCTTTCTTGTGTTCCCCTTAAGCATAGGAACACTACTGTGGCTGTCAATCCCTTGCCTCTAAGGATCTTGGTGCCTTTAGCTGATGCTAGACTTTGTGAGGTCAATAGTGTGTTGGACATTACTCAGGGCATGCAAAGTCCTATTATGATTGCTTCGGCCCTAACTAGTGTGGAGAATCTTGCAAATCATTGCTCCTCCCATCCTTTTGCTCTTACAATTTTACCGCCCTCTCTTCCGCAAATGTCCCTGAGCTTCAGGATGGGGGGAGATTAGGCTGTCCTAGTTCTATGTGGTTGATATAGAGTCTCTGAAGTTCTGGATTGTGGTTTGTTGATTTTCTTTTGCAGTTTTGCTGCTCTTGCAATGCCCTTCACTCCATCGTGATGGGCACTGTATGTCACCCCCTGGTCAGAGACAAAAAACTGTTAAACTGTAGTCTTGTTGTAATAGCATATTCAAGGGTAGATGTAATAAAAGCAGGAAACCTCGGTGAGGGAGGGGTCAATCACCCATTTGCAAAATGATCACCTTTCATCTGCCAGACTATATGCCTTCCCCTTCTGGTGAGATCATACCCCCTCAGTTGTACATGATCAGGAACGAACGTCTGTGAACTTAACCAGGTGTCACATTACTTACTTGCATTCCTTGGAGGCCTATTTTCTCGCTGTAACATGGTCCCCTCTCTCCTTGTGTCTGGTGTGGCCCTCCAACCCCATCCCTCCTGTTCATAATCCTTGCAATTACTGATAAATACCCAGTTTTGTTGAAGATGTTGTCTGTACTACTTACTCTTATGTGGTGCTGTGAAAGAACACTCGAAGTCAAGGAGAAACATGGTGGAAAAGTGATGGTGGGCTGGCAGAAGCCACAGACAGGCTCTGTAACACTCATAAGGGAGACTGATAGTTGTTTTGCTGCAAAAACAGACTTCTTCAGAAGTATGGTGGAACTCATCCACTTCGAGACCCACCCCTGTGATTTGCCTTTCTCCAGCAAGAATCCTTCTCTCAAAGGTGCCATGACCTTTCCAACACATGAGACTGTGGAAGATAAATTTCAGACCATGACATTGTCCTTTTTCCATTGGTTTTTCTGGCCACCTACGTCAAAAATCAGTTGACTTCAGGTGAATTAGCTTATATCTGGGTCTTCAATTCTTATCCATTGGTCTGTGTTTCTACTTTGGAGACAGTCCCATCCTGTCTTTATTACTATGGATTTGTAAAATAGATTAAGTTCTGGTATGTTGAAACCTCCAGCAGAGGTTTTGTTACTCAGGATTGTTTTTACTTTCTTGGGTTTTTTGTGCTTCTATATGAATTTTGAGATTGTTTTATCAATTGCTTTATCATTTTTGTCAATTGCCTTGGAATTTTGATTGACACTGCACTGAATCTGTATATTGATTTTGGTAGGATGGTCATTTTATAATGTTAATTCTACTGGTCCAGGAGCATGGGAGGTCATTCCACCTTCTGGTATCTTCTGAAATTTTGTTCTTTAGGGTTTTAAAGTTTTAATTATACAGGTGTCTCATATCCTTGGTTAGATTTTTACTGAGGTATTTCATTTTTTTTCTAGAGGCTATGGTATATGGAATTGTTTCTCTTGGGACTTTCTCATTTTTTCATACTTGGTGTATATGAAAGTCATTGATTTTTGAACATTAGTTTTGTAACCTGCCACTCTACTGAACTTATTTATTAGTTGCAGGAATTTTCTGATGGAGGTTTTGGGGTCTCTCAGGTATAAAATCATGTAATCTTCAAAGAAGAATAGCTTGACTTATTTTCCTATTCATATTTCTTTTTATCTCCCTCTCTTGTCTTATGACTCTAGCTAAGACTTCAAGTACAATATTGAATAGAAGTAGCTAGAGTGGACAGCCTTGCCTAATTATTGATCAAAGTGGGAATGCTTCAAGTTTTCACCATTTAGAATGATCCTTGCTATAGTATTGTAGTATGTAGCCTTTTTATGTTGATATGAGTTCCTTCCATTCCTTTTGTCTCCAGGGCTTTCAACATAAAGGGATGTTGGATTTTGTCAAAAGCTTTTTCTGTGTCTGTGGAATCATGTGGTTGTTGAAGATCTTTGCATCATTATTTATCAATGAGATTCGATTATAGTTTTCTTTTTTATATCTTTATTTAGTTTTGGGATCAGTGTAATATTAGCTTTATAGAAAGAGTATGGAAGTGCCCCATACTTTGCTATTTTGTGGAATAGTTTAAGGAGTAGTGATATTAGTTGCTCTTTAAATTTCTGGTAGAATTCTGTATTGAATCCATCTAGTCACACTTGGACAGTTGTTGCGAATGCTTCTCTGAGTATGGAAGGAGCCAGTCTAAGATTTATTGGTGCTTTTTAAAAGAAAATTATTTATGCATTCATTCATTCATTTATTTAATGTGTGTGTGTGTGTGTGTGTGTCAGAGGGCATTGTATCTCCATGTGGAGGACTAAGGGTGACTTCAGGAATCATCCTGGATTGCTTTCTATCTCCGTCTTGCTTTGCTCTGGGATTTCCCAGGCTCAGCCCACCAGGGCTGGAAGTGCAGGCCACTGCCATTTCTGTCCGGCATTTTTACTTTGGGACCTGGGATCTGAATTCAGGACCTTCTGCTTGTGACAAAGAGTCTTAATCCCTGAGCCATCTCTCCAGCTCTCTTGGTGATTTTTTGTGGTTAAAGTTATTGTAATGTCCAAGGAGTGTGTAAGCCCAGCTCTGGTTAAGGGGGATGGCAGAGTTTTGGTCTAGTTACAGCTGACAGATTAAAGAGTGGGTGTTAGGGTTTGTTAGGTGAGGTGAGGTTTGGATTAAGTATCAGAATAGCTTTAAGAAGACAAAATAGGGTGGGTATAGTAGCTAGCAGTTGGAGTTGAGTGGGATATAGCAGCTTATAGATTGTTATGGGTATGAGATGGTGAATGGCTAAGACCCTGAAGGGGTGGTCGTATGTGGCATAAGATAGAAATCTTAAGCTGTGGTGACTATCGATTGAGGTTAAAAAGAAAGTAAAATGGGGTACTTTTTCTTCTTTTGAATGGTGAGATTTTTTTTGGGTTCTCAGTTGTATGGTGTTAGTCTGCTGATCCCCAGTCTGTGTCTTCTGTGGCCTCTATTAATGTCCTAGAGGCTATTTTAATGATTAGTGGAGGTAGAGGGACTGGGTGAAAACTAGGGTTGGTTAGATAGTGAGGAAGTTGGGTGGGGTTAAGTGGGAGATGGAGGGATTCTTTTATAGGGCACACAGGCCAGACCTTGTGGTTGATCTGCCAGCGTAGTTGGGGGTCAGTGACATGGGACTCGCTCATGTTCCTTTTAAAGCATGGTAGGCTGGGCTATATGGTCAATATGTGGGGGGCCGGCAGGTACAGGCAGACGCCAGTCATATATTAAATGTAACTTTTTTTGGTGCTGGAGAGATGGCTCAGCAGTTAAGACTTTGCCTTGACAGATAATAAGTAACCATTTTGCAAATGGGCGATTGACCCCTCCCTCACTGTGGTTTCCTACTTTTATTACATCTACCTTTGAATATACTCTTTTTTTTTTCCAGCTGATTTTTTCTTTTTTTTATTTTAATACATTATTTATTATTATTTCAGCTCATACAAACTTAATAGGTACACCAGTTCCCTCCCTCCCTCCTCCTCCCCCCGAACTCCCTGCTCCCCCTCCCCTCACCTCTCTCTCCCCATCCCCCTGTGCCTCCCGCCCCAGTTCCCAGAGTCCTTTCTTGTGCATGCCTGACTCTCCTCTGGGCCCTCCTCTCCGATGACGTACAAGGACCCAGTGGCATTTCCCTGAACCCTTTCCTGTGTTCCCCTTAAGCATAGGAATACTACTGTGGCTGTTAATCCCTTGCCTCCAAGGATCTTGGTGCCTTTAGCAGATGCTAGACTTTGTGAGGTCAATAGTGTGTTGGACATTGCACCAGGCATGCAATGTCCAATTATGATTGCTTCGGCCCTAACTTGTGTGGAGTATCTTGCAAATCATTGCTACTCCCATCCTTTTGCTCTTATACTCTTACTGGCCCCTCTTCCGCAAATGTCCCTGAGCTTCAGGATGGGGAGAGATTAGTCTGGCCTAGTTCTAGATTGTTGATATAGAGTCTCTGAAGTTCTGGATTGTGGTTTGTTGATTTTCTTTTGCAGTTTTGTTGCTCCTGTAATGCCCTTCACTCCATCGTGATGGGCACTGTATGTCACCCCCTGGCCAGAGACAAAAAGCTGTTAAACTGGAGTCTTATTATAAGAGCACATTCAAGGGTAGATGTAATACTTATACCCAAAAGTGGAATCGCAGGGTCATATGGCATTTCAATCTTTAATTTCTTTAAGAATCTCCAGACGGCTCGCCAGAGTGGCTGTATGAGCCTGCATTCCCACCAGCAATGTAGGAGAGTTCCCCTCTCTCCACATTCTCTCCAGCATTTGTTGTTGTTTGTGTTGTGGATTTTTGCCATCCTGACCGGGGTGAGATGATATCTCAGGGAAGTTTTGATTTGCATTTCCCTGATGGCTAAAGAAGTGGAGCATTTTTTAAAGATATTTGTTAGACATTTTAATTTCATCCCTGGTAAAATTTCTTTTAAGTTCCAGGGCCCATGTTTTAATTGGGCCATTGGTTTCCTTGGTGTTTAGTTTTCTAAGTTCTTTGTGCACTCTGGACAGTAGAGCTCTATCAGATATGTGGTTAGTGAAGATTTTCTCCCATTCTGTGGGTTGCCTTTGAGCTTGTGTTACAATCTCTTTATCTGAACAGAAGCTCTTTAATTTCACAAGATCCCAACTGTTGAGAGCTGGTAGCAGTGACTGTGCCATTGGATGTCTGTTTAGGAACTGTTGGCCTAGCCCAATCAGCTCGATGGAGTTCCCTATCCTTTCAACTATGGTTTTTATAGTCTCTGGCCTGATATCAAGGTCCTTGATCCATTTGGAATTAAGTCTTGTACATGGTGACAAGTATGGGTCCAGCTTTAATCTTCTGCATGTGGAGATCCAGTTTTGCCAGCACCATTTGTTGAAGATGCTGTTCTTTTTCCATTGGATTCTTTGGGCCCCTTTGCCAAAGGCCAAATGGCTGTAATTTTGTGGGCTTATATCTGGGTCTTCAACCCTTATCCATTGATCTGTGTGTCTATTTTGGAGCCAGTACCAGGCGTTTTTATAACTATGGATTTGTAATATAGACTAAGGTTCGGTATGGTAATACCTCCAGCAGTGTTTTTGTTACTCAGGATTGTCTTTGCTATCCTGGGTCTTTTGTGTCTCCATATGAATTTTGAGATTGTTTGGTCAACTTCTTTAAAGAATTGCTTTGGGATTTTAATTTGTATAGCATTGAATTTGTATATTGCCTTTGGTAGGATGGTCATTTTTATGATGTTGATTCTGCCAATCCAGGAACACGGGAGGTCTTTCCACCTTCTGGTGTCTTCTGCAATTTCTTTCTTTAAGGTTTTAAAGTTTTCATTGTAAAGGTCTTTTACCTCCTTGGTTAGGTTTATACCAAGGTATTTCATTTTTTTAGGGGCTATAGTAAATGTGATTGTTTCTCTCAAGGCTTTTTCACTTCTTTCATTCTGGGCATATAGGAAGGCCTCTGATTTTTGCACATTTATTTTGTATACTGCCACCCTGCTGAACTTCTCAATTAGTTCTAGGAGCTTCCTGGTGGAGATTTTGGGATCACTCAGGTATAAGATCATGTCATCTGCAAATAGGGATAGCTTGACTTCTTCCTTGCCTGATTTGAATTCCTCTTTATGTCCCTTTCTTGTCTTATGGCTTCAGCTAAGACTTCAAGTACAATATTGAATAGAAGCGGTGAGAGTGGACAGCCTTGTCTAGTTCATGATCGAAGTGGGAATGCTTCCAATTGTTCCCCATTGAGCATAATCCTTGCTGTGGGCTTGTTGTATACAGCTTTTATTATATTGATAAAGGTTCCTTCCATTCCTACTGTCTCTAGCGTTTTGATCATAAAAGGCTGTTGGATCTTGTCAAAAGCTTTTTCTGCATCTATCGAGAGTATCATGTGGTCTTGGACTTTGGACTGGTTTATATGATGAATTACATTTATTGATTTGCGTATGTTGAACCAACCTTGTGTGCCGGGGATGCAGCCTACTTGGTCCCCGTGAATAATCTTTTTAATATGTTTTTGAATCCGATTTGCTAAAACTTTGTTGAGAATCTTTGCTTCTGTGTTCATCAGAGAGATCGGCCTATAGTTTTCTTTTTTAAGTGAGTCTTTATTAGGTTTTGGGATTAAAACGATATTAGCTTCATAGAAGGAATTTGGTAGTGTTCCTTCCTTTGCTATTTGATGGAACAGTTTAAGGAGTATAGGTATTATTAACTCCTTAAATGTCTGGTAGAACTCTGTGCTGAATCCATCTGGTCCAGGACATTTTTTGGTGGGAAGATTCGAGATTACTTCCTCAATTTCCTTATATGTTATAGGACTATTTAAATAATTCACAACTTCCTGATTCAATTTAGGTAAGTTGTGTTTACTTAGAAATTCGTCCATCTCTTTTGTGTTGTCAAACTTCACAGAGTATAAGTTTTTGAGATATGATGTTATAATTCTCTGGATTTCTTGGGTATCAGTAGTGATAACTCCATGTTCATTTCTGATTTTGTTAATTTGGGTTTTCTCTCTCCTGCTTTTGGTTAATTTAGCTAGGAGTGTATCAATCTTATTGATTTTTCAAAGAACCAGCTTTTTGACTGGTTGATTTTTTCTATCGTTTTCTTAATCTCGATTTCAGATATTTCTCCCCTTAGTTTGCTAATCTCCTCTCTTCTACTACTTTTGGGATCAGATTGCTCTAGTTTCTCTAAAGCTTTAAGCTGCATTGTTAAGTTGTTTATTTCTGATGTTTCCATTTTTTTGATGTAGGCATTAAGAGCTATGAACTTACCTCTTAGAACAGCTTTCATTGTGTCCCAGAGCTTTTGGTAAGTTGTGTTTTCGTTATCATTCACTTTCAGGAAATTTTGAATTTCCTTTTTAATTTCTTCCTGAATCCAGTTCTCATTCAGCATCATATTGTTAAGTTTCCAGGAGTTAGTGTATTTTCTCTTGTTTGATGTGTTGTGGATGTCCAGCTTTAGGCCGTGGTGGTCTGATAGGGCACAGGTTAGAATTTCAACTTTCTTGTATATGTGTAGATTCGTTTTTTGGCCCAATATGTGATCTATTTTGGAGAAAGTTCCGTGTGCTGCTGAGAAAAATGTGTATTCTTTGGTGCGTGGGTGAAAAGTTCGATAGAGGTCTGTAAGGTCCATTTCTTTCAGGGTTTGATTAAGTTCCAAAGTGTCTCTGTTAAGCTTTTGACCTGTTGATCTATCCCATGTTAAGAGAGCGATGTTGAAGTTCCCAAGAATTATCGTTTGGGGGTTGATTTCTTGCTTTAGACGCTGTAGGATTTTCTTAATGAATGTGGAAGGGCCCGTATTGGGTGCATATATGTTCAGTATTGTGAAGTCTTTCTGGTGAATTGTACCTGTGACTAAAATGTAGTATCCATCCGTGTCTCTTATAATTTTCTTTGGTTTGAAGTCCACTTTGTCTGATAGCATAATGGCTACCCCTGCCTGTTTTCTGCTTCCATTAGCTTATAGTATTGTTGACCAGCCTTTTATTTTTAGATCGTGCCTATCTTTTGTGGTGAGATGGGTTTCCTGCAGGCAGCAGATTGATGGATTGTGATTTTTAATCCATGTTTGTAATCTGTGTCTCTTGATCGGTGAATTAATTCCATTAACATTTAGTGTTATAATGGAGAAACTATTTTTAATTCCAGACATTTATTATGTTTAGTAGTTTTTATAAGTATATTGCTTCGCTTTTAATGGTGTTATACTTGCCTTCTGTTCTCCTGGATATGCCTGTTTTTTTCTTCACGCTTGAGTATCATTTCTAGCATTTTTTGAAGGCCTGGTTTGGTGGACATGTATCCCTTCAAGTTATCTTTGTGCTGGAAGACTTTTCTTTCTCCCTCGATGATGACTGATAGTTTTGCAGGGTAAATCAGTCTGGGTTGACATTTTTGCTCATTCAATACTTGAAGTATGTCTCTCCAAGCTCTTCTTGCTTTTACTGTTTCGACTGAGAAGTCATTTGTTATTTTAATAGGTTTACCTTTAAAAGTGACTTGTTTTTTCTCCCTTGAAGCTCTTAGCACCAGTTCTTTATCTTGAATGTGGAGTGTTTTAACTATTATTTGCCGTGGCGTGCTTCTGTTTTGGTCTTATCTGTTTGGGGTGTGGAATGCGTCTTGTATATGGATGGGCCTCTCTTTTTTTAGATGAGGAAAGTTTTCCTTGATGATCGTTTGAAAAATTTCCTCAGGGGTGGTATTTTGAGATTCTTGCTCTGGTATTCCATGAATACGCATGTTAGGCTTCTTCAGGGTGTCCCATATCTCTTGGATATTTCTTTCAAGTATCTTTTTGGCTTTAACAACCTCTTCCATTGAGCTGGTTAATATTCCCACTTTATCTTCAAGGTCTGAAATTCTGTTTTCTGCTTCGTTAGTTCTGTTGATAAGACTCTGTGGAGTTTTGGGTTGAAGATAACTTGTCTTATAGCTCAGTTTTAAACTCTGCTTGAGTTTGTTTTAACCGCTCTATGCCAGTTTTTGTTTCTTGCACTGTTTTTCTCAACTCCTCCAAGTGTCTGTTGGGTTCCTCTTCAAAGCGATTGATCCTATTATGTAATTCCTCCCGGATTTCCTCTTTCATAGTATTGAACATGGTAATGATCATATTTTGAAAGTTGTTATCCTGGGTCAGGCTTTCTTGGCCATTTTCCATAGGTTTGTTCTGGTTGGAGTCTAACATTATGGGATTAATTCTTTCAGTGGGAAATTTGTTTACTTGAGTGTTGCTTCTCATGGATTTGCACTTTGACTTTGGCATTGTCCGTTTTAACTCTCAAGATCTTTCAATTTCACTAAACTGAATTATTTGGCCTGGGGTTCTCGGGGTGGGCAGGGATGGAGCTTACTTAGGTTGGCGGATGAGGACCGACTTGACCCGGCGCGAGTCCCGGCCGGTGGAGCGGGGTGGGGAAGGGAGAATGGGGGTTTCGGAGTGGAGCTATTTGACCCGAGGGCAGCTGAGGCGGGGCCCGGGCGCAGGGGGAGGTCCTCCTCGTCCCTCGGCCCTGCGTGCAGCTATGGCTGGATGGTGGGGTAAGAGCTTGGTCCCTTGGGCTGACCTGGGGTTCTGGGGCGGGCCTTGGCGGAGGTTACCTAGGTCGCGGATGAGGCCTGGCTGGACTGCGCGCAGGTTCCGGCGGGTGGAGCGGGGTGGGGAAGGGTGAATATACACTTATAACAAGACTCTAGTTTAACAGCTTTTTATCTCTGGCCAGGAGGTGACATCCAATACCCATCAGGATGGAGTGAAGGGCATTGCAGGAGCAGCAAAACTGCAAAAGAAAATCAACAAACCATAATGCAGAACTTCAGAGACTCTATATCAACCATCTGGAACTAGGCCAGTCTAATCTCCCCCATCCGGAAGCTCAGGGACATTTGCAGAAGAGGGGGCAGTAAGAGTGTAAGAGCAGAAGGATGGGAGGAGCAATGATATGCAAGATACTCCACACAAGTTAGGGCCGAAGCAATCATAATTGGACTTTGCATGCCCTGTGCAATGTCCAACACACTATTGACCCCACAAAGTCTAGCATTTGCTAAAGGCACCAAGATCCTTGGAGGCAAGGGATTGACAGCCACAGTAGTGTTCCTATGCTTAAGTGGGAGACAGGAAAGTGTTCTGGGTAATGCCACTGGGTCCTTGTACTTCATCGGAGAAGAGGGCCGAGAGAAGAGTTGGGCATGCACATTTAAGGATTCTCCGGGGATGGGAGGGGGAGGCACTGGGGGATGGGGAGCGAGAGGGATGGGAGGGGGCACAGAGCGGTGGGAGGTTGGAGGGTGGGAGGGGACGGGTGTACCTATTAAGTTTGTATGAGCTGAGATAATAAAAAATGTTTTAAAAAACAAGACTTTGCCTTGAAAACAGAAGGTCCTGAGTTAGGGTCCCAGGTCTCATGTAAAGAAACAAAACAAAACAACCCCCCTCCCCAAAAAAACACCAGATGGAAACAGATCCAAGCAAAAAGGAGGTAGAACCCATCCAGAATGATTCTCAAAGTCATCCTTGGTCCTCCACAGGGACACATAGTGCTTTCTCTCTCTCTCTCTCTTCTCTCTCTCTCTCTCTCTCTCACACACACACACACACGCTAAGTAAATAAAAAGGCTTTAATAAAAAGGCTCTGTGTGTGATCTCCATGGTGGTAACTGTTCTGGAGCAACAGCCTGATATCTAGCTCTGTGTTGCTGCTGCTGCATTGATTGATCTCAAGGCACATCAGCATATCTGGAGGCCCCATGCTTGGGATACCACAGAGACTCTCCATAACGAAATGGACAGAGCAGCAGACCCACAGATCTTGCACCATTCTGTAGGACTCATCTGCCATTTTTACTGTCAAGATAGACGTGCTACACAGAGACTTAGAAAGGTGCAGTAGCCCAGTGTCCAGGCATGTTTCAATAAGAGATAGTAAGTCTTCATGAGCTTTGGGCTTTGATGGGTATTTAGACTTTTGAAGAAAGTTTTAAAGTTTTTAAAGTTATTTTTAAAGTTTTTAAAGGTATCGTATAGGAGTGATTATTGGTTTGTTTTGAGACATGGAAGTTTCTTCAGGGAGAACTTTTGAGTAATGTAGGGATCTGTATTGGGTACTATGGAAGGGGCTTTTGAGACTCTAAACAGCTCTTAGATTTTTTAGAATGAGGGACTCAGTGTCAGAAATACCATAAAAATCTCCAGGGTTTCAAAAAGCCTTAATATGTGTTGCAGTCAGCTTGCAACATTGCTGATAAATGACCATCAAACAGCTTAAGGGAACAAGGGGTTTATTTCCTTACGACAGTCTGGTTACAGTTCTCAGTCCAGCTTGACAGGAGAGCATGCACCACTACCAGGGCTGAGGGAACTGGCCACACCATCACTGCATAACAGCTGAGAGATGGACAATCCTACTTGCCAGACCAGCATGTCTGGCCAAATATACAGAAGGATGCCAACTCTCTCAATCAGTTCTCTGTGATTTATTCCAAGGCCTAATTCCATCCACCATAGGCTGGGCCTTCCCTATCAGCTAGACAATCTCCTTCAGGTTTGCTCTGGGCTTAACTCAACCGTCAACTCTCTACAACTGTGCCCAGAGCTCAAATCCTCAACAGTCAAGTTGACAACTGTACTTAACTATGACACTCCACTTCTTGTCAACTTGACACAAAACAATAGCACTTTTAAACTGTAACCTTTTCTTGTCCCTACAGAGGTTAAAAAATATAAATACATTCCATGGACAAATTTAAAATGTTCTCATTAAAACTTCAGTTCCAACATTTTAAAAGTTCAAAGTTTTTTAACTTTAAAAGGGAATTAAATCAGAATAAGTTAAGTACTTAAAAACAAATAAAACATTAAAACAGAAGGATCTTGATACAATAAGAAAACATTTAAATTAAGATCAAAGTCCAACAAATTACCACATCTTATACTTCAATGTCCATCTTCTGTTGCTCATCATGTAATCACGGTGGCTCAAAGATTTCAGGAATTCCCAGCCCCTGTTGGCAGCTCAAAGTTGTAAAAGCAGAGTTCTTTTGAACCAGGCTGAATCTCCACTCGCAGCAATCCTCAGCATAGATCCCATGGTTCTGGCATCTCCAACACTCTGGGTTCACCTCTGAAGCTATAAGATTCACCTTCTCTTTCAGGACTCTACACCTGCAACTTGGTACCAAGCTTTGATGCTCTTCATGAACCCCTCAAATAATTCACCAAAAACAGTACCACCTGGGGGACGCTGCCAGACTCTGAAGCGAGTTCAAAATGTAGCTTAGTCAATGCGAGCCACAGCTGTACCAAATTTTGTGGGCTGATGCTGGAAAAGCCTCTTTTAGGCAGCCAAATATCCAAAGGGCAAGAAACAGCTTTAACTTGGGCTTTTGGCCCCTGAAGGAATTTGAGTTTCCAAACCATGAACTCACTATATGGTGGTTTCTATGTGTTCCACCATCCCACTATCAAGCAAACCAGTCCATCGTATTCAAATTCAACTTCAACAAAGTCCTTGTTCCCCTCATCACAAATTGGGCCAAAACAATTCACAACTCTCTCAGCATCATTATTTTCCAAATGGCCCAACAAACTCTGCAGAACGGTATTAGAAAGTCACAAAGTCAAACTTTGTCCAGCAAAACCGTTTAAAAGCCAGAAAGTCCACAGTCAGATTTATCAGCAACACCCCACTTCTGGTACTAAATTCTGTTGCAGTCAGCCTGCAACATTGCTGATAAATGACTATCAAATGGCTTAAGGGAACAAGGGGTTTATTTCCTTATGACAGTCTGGTTACAGTTCTCAGTCCAGCTTGACAGGAGAGCATGCACTACCACCAGGGCCAAGGGAACTGGCCACACCATCACCACATAATAGCTGAGAGATGGACAATCCTTACTTGCCAGACCAGCATGTCTGGCCAAATATACAGAAGGATGCCAACTCTCTCAAACAGCTCTCTGTGATTTATCCAGGGCCTAATCCCACCCACCATGGTCTGGGTCTTCCCCATTAGCTAGATAACCTCCTTCAGGTTTGCTCTGGGGTTAAATCAACCATCAACTTTCTACAATTGTGTCCAGAGCTCAAACCCTCCACAGTCAAGTTGACATCTGTGCTTAACTATGATATAGGTCTGCGGTTTAGAGGTGATATCCCTCCCTAGGGGGGTACTGGAAGACCTAGATGGGACCAGAAAGGAGTGTAAAGTTGTCTATTTATCATGCAGGTTAAGAAGGTTGTAAAGTGCTTGGGGCTGGTCTTAAATACCAGTGAGGATCACTGGGGATAGGAAGGGTAGTTAGGGCTCAAATGGGTGCTCTACAGTTTATAAGGAATGTGGTATGAGCCTTATCTAGGGTTACAAAGGCTCATTCAAGAGATGAAGAATATGGGGGGGGGTTCTGTGCAGACTCAGGACTCTGTCAGTCCTCAGAGGGAGAAGGAATTCCTTCCTTTCAGCCTCCCCATATGCCAGGAACAAAATCAGGTCCCTTTTTCAGCTTTGACCTGAGGTCCTTGGATAGAGACTGGTGCTCCTTCAAGAAGAGAGAAACATTCCAGTTTTTAGAGGGTACCTAGTATGCAGATGATCTTAGGGAGACTCACAGTCCATCTGTTATCACTCCTCCCAGCTGAGTTGTGCTAGCTGATGTTAGGATCCAAAGAAAATAGCACTGAGACCTGAGGCTCCTCTCAAACTGAACTGCGTAGGTTTGGGGCAGAACTCTGGCATTTCTTTAGATGGGTGAGAAAAAGAACCATAATCTAAGATGGACATTAATTTTATTCCTACTCCTCTTTGTCATTTATGACTCTGAAAGTTCCATTCTGACAAGTGGGGCTTAAATCCAATCAGAAAACTGTTAGTTATCCCCTTGATATTCATGCAACTATTATACTGGTAGTTACCTGATGGCGATTTTTATTGCACTTTGCAGATCTCACAAATTGATGAGACCTTTCTTTGAACTCTTGAATGAAGTTTTGGGAATCTAGGCAAAGTGACCTAGGTTGGATTCTATTTGGAGCAGGTTAGTTATAGGAAAAGAGACACATACTGAGATAACACTGAGGTCTCTGTTAGCCACCTTAGAAAGGGGAAGGATATTGTGTGAGAAACATGATTTCTTTTAATTCTACCTGTGACCCATAAATGACTTTCCCAACTAAGCACTTGGTGGGGAAAGTTTATCTGTGTAAGGATATGGGGCAGATAGAGACCTCTGTGGAGGTAAAGTAGAATGGCAAGAGTGGAAGTTGGTGAGAGGGAGTGGGTAGCAGAGTTGTCAAGGTGACAGGTGTTGGAGAAGCTGGAGTTTGGACAGTGTCATGGTTTGAAATGTGTTCCTCACTGTCTCATATTTGGCAAGGTCATGGCAACTTGAGAGGTTCCTTGCTGGAGGAAGGCAGTCATAAGGGATAGCTCTTTTATTTATTATTTATTTTTTCCACTCAAAGTTGATAAGTAACCCATTCCCCTTCCTCCCTCCTCCCCTCCCTGGACCCCTCCCTCCCCCCTTTCTCTTTTTTTCCCCCTCCCTCCCTTCTCCCAGTGGGTGGCCCCCCATTCCTGGAGCATCCTTTAGTGTGTCTGTCAAACTTCCCTCTGGGTCCTCTTCTCTGATGAGGTGTAAGGACTCAGTGGCATTGTCTAGAGCTTTTTTGTGTGTGTGTGTGTGTGTGTGTGTTCCACTTTAGTACAGGAACACTATTGTGGCTGTTAATCTCTTGCCTCTAAGAATCCTAGTGCCTGTGATCCATTCTAGACTTTGGGGGTTCAATGATATGTTGGTCATTGCGCAGGTCATGCAAAGTCCTATTTTGATTACTTCGGTCCTAACTTGTATGGAGTATCTTGCATATTGTTGCTCCTCCCCATCCTTGTGCTCTTATATTCTTACTGCCCCCTCTTCCACAAATTTCCCTGAGCTTTAGTATGGGGAGAGATTAGGCTGGCCTGGTTCCAGGTGATTGATGGAGAGTTTCTGATTTTCTGAATTATGGTTTATTGATTTTTTTTTGTTTTGCTGTTCCTGCACTGCCCTTGGCTCCATCCTGATGGGTATTGGATGTCAAAGGGGTAGGTCTTGAGGTGAATTAGTCTCACCCTACCTCCAGGAGAAGTCTGCCTTTGCAGTAGGCAGACTTGCAGCTCTCAGCCTCCAAGATGTCTGTGGTGACTTAGCCTCCTCCAGCTTTGGCCAATTAGCCATGTCACCTCTGCTACGAGAAACTGTGCCTCCTCTCTAGAACCGTAAGCTGAATAAATCTCCCTTTCTCCTTTAAGTTGCTTGACTTTGGGTGTTCTCTCACAGCAATAGTTAAGAGTAACTGTTACAGTGTATTGACAGAGAGGAAGGATCATTGAGGATGTCATCTGGGGCTGTATGTAAGATAGATGGGCTTGAAGGTGCCACAAATGACAAATATAGATAATAAGTGACCATGAAGGGCTCAGCTCTAAACAGGATGCCACAATCACCCCCTATCCCAACCATCAGGGAACTTTGCACAAGAGGAGGGAGGAAAGAATGTAAGAGCCTGAAGTTGGGGAGGAGTGGTGCTAGACAGTAACCTCTGCTCAGGCCAGGGCTGCTACACCCAAGAACTCACTATAGCAATGTCCATTGTCACACAACCCACACAATATTCGACCAATGGACATTTCACCAATGATGAGAGATCTGAAGAGATACTCCACCTCTCTGAGGGACCAAAGTCAGTGCCAGACAGAAGGAGAGATTCCTTATTAAACAATGTAGCTACTGATAAGTCATCTATGCCAACTGAGCACTTGCCAGTACAGGCATCTGAGATGAAATCCAGTCTGCAACAAATGCAAAAAGATGTGAAAGTAAGGACTTGCTGGAAAACAGAAAATAGAAAGTGGGAACGGAGAGCAAATATGAGTGATCATAACCCAGGAAAACAGATTCAGTTTAACCCACATTCCATGTGTTGGACCACAAAAACCCTTTCTGAAGTTTTATAATCGTAGAACAAAGAAAACCATAAATCAAGACACTTTTAATTTTTTTATTATTTATTCAGTTGTGCGTGTATGCGTGTGTGTGCGTGTATGTATGTATATGTGTGTGTAGAACCACCGGCGAATTCGGGAACCACCATGGACGCCTCCACCCTCTCCTTGTTTACTCCGCCCTGGGATTCATAGGCTCCGCCCTACTAGGACCAGAAACGCAGGCCGCCCCCGCTTCCGCCAGGCGTCTATATGTGGGGTCTAGGATCCAAACTCAGGAACCTTCCACCTGCAAGGCAGAGGCTTAACCCCTGAGCCACCTCTCCAGCACTTTTCAAATACATTGTTGCAGTGCGCAGCGGAGGCGGCAGCGGCTCCAGGACTGACCGCTAAGGTACACTTCATGGCCAGGAACTGCATAGATTGTCGTTTAGCTTCTGGATCCTTCGACAAGACGACCAGCATCTTCCTGCTGGAGAAGGACTGGTTGGTCAAAGAAAGCAATTACCAGGGTCACAGGGATAGCGTGGATCAGTTTTGTTGCCATCCAAATAATCTTGAACTCTTGGTCACTGCATCTGGAGATAAAACCATTCAAATGTGGAATGTGAGGACTACGAGATGTGTGGCCACTGTGAACAAGAAAGTGGAGAACATCAGTATCTGCTGGAGTCCTGATGGGCAGACCCTTGTTGCTGTGGGCAACAAGGATGATGTTGCGACCTTCACTGGTGCCAAGACACACTGTTCCAAAGCAGAGGAACAGTTCAAGTTTGAGATCGACGAAATTTCTTGGAACAACGATAGCATGTTCTTCCTGACAACAGCAATGGCTGCATCAACATCCTCAGCTACCCAGCACTGTAAGGCCCATCCTTCCAACTGCGTCTGCATCAAGTTTGATCCCACAGAGAAGTACTTTGCCACAGGCAGTGCAGACGCTGCTTTTCCAGATTGGGTTGGTCTGTGAGGACCCTCAGTTTTAGCCACGATGGCAAAATGCTGGCATTGATCTTGGAGGATCATTTTATTGGCCTTGCTGAAGTGAAGACAGGGCATAAGCTCTGGGAGATGCAGTGTTGAGTCTCCAACCTTCACCATGGCATGGCACCCCAAAAGGCCTCTGCTGGCATTTGCCTGTGTTGATAAAGATGGCAAATACAACAGCAGTTGGGAAGCTGGAAATGTGAAACTGTTTGGGTTATCCAATGATTGCTGAGAGGAAGATCTGATGTAAAGAAGAGGCTGTAGAGACCCTACTTTTTACATTTTGTTCTGTTTCCTTGTTCTTGGTGGGCACCCTAAATAATTATAAATTGGTATAAATTATGAGTCTTTGGTCAGGCCGTCCATCCCACCCAGCTCCCCCCTTTTTAAAATAACATTTTATTTATTTTTCTCCAATCATACAAGCTCAATAGGTACCCCGGTCCTCTCCCTCCCTCCATCCTTCCCCAGTCCCCCTTGCACCCTCCTCCCCTTTCCCCTTCCTTTCACCCCCTCCCTTCCCTTCTCCCAGTGCCTTCATCTTCCCTCCTTCCATCCCCTGGAGCATCCTTTTGTGTGAATGCCAAACCTCCCTTTGAGTCTTCCAGCCTAGTGAGCTTTAAGGACTCAGTGACATAGCCCAGAGCCCTTTCTTGGGCTCCCCTTTAGTATGGGAATATTATTATGACTGTTAATCCCTTGCCTCTAAGGATCCTAGTGCCATGCTAGACTTTGGGGGGTCGTTGACATGTCAGTCATTGTTCAGGTCATGCAAAGTCTGATTATGGCTGCTGCTACCCTAATTTGTTGGAGTATCTTGCATATTGTTGGTCCTCCCCATATTTAAGCTCTTACAATCTTGCTGCCCCCTCTTCTGCAAGTTTCCCTGTCATTTCCCCTTTGTGGTGCTGGGCTTTGAACCTAGGGCCTCACACATGGTAAGCAAGTGCTCTGTCACTGAGCTATGTCCCAAGCTCCTTTCGTGTGTGTGTGTGTGTGTCCACGTGCACGCATGTGGATTGTTTCCAGTATTTCCCCTGGTACTTTGAGGACTCTGATGCATGAGTCACAACCCCAGCGGAGCCCTTTTTCTGGGGATCTCCTGTCTTCCTGAGTTTAGATAGGCTGGAGACTTTGTTGATCATACTTCTTGGGCAGTGCAGATTTAGAGGGAGGCTAGAAGGATGGAGTTTTTTTTAATATAAATATACATGCATAATTTTGATAATTTAATAAAGCTTACTTATAGAGAAAAACCCAAGTATATTGGCTCAAGCATCAGACAGATGTATTACAGCAAAGCTCTGAAATCTTTGCTATAGGCCTTGGGTGTTATTTGAGGACATTACTTTTTGATTGGTGGGAACTAGAGGTCTGGTAAATTAGCGCATTTCAAAAGGTTATGCCTGACAATTACAGAATGTTAGGTCAGTCACAGAGGAAGGGCAAGAAATGACTTTTAATAGGGTTAAAGATCATGCAAGATTAATTGTAATTAGATCATACTGCATACTGTATCATACTGTAATTAGATCATTTGGTTCTGAACCAGCAACCACTGAAATTTTGATGTGTCAATCAGACTTGTAGATGTAGCTTTTGTGGAGCTTTGCCAGTGCATCCTCTTTTCAGGAACCTTCCCTTGTGACCTTAAATGATTGGAGCTTGACCCAGTGATTTTTAATGCCTTATACCAACAGTTGGGGCCTACCTACTAGTGACCTTTAGCCTCAGGAAAGACAAATGTTACAAAATTACTGCTTCAACATATTGAGTTGCCCTCTATTCAAAAAGTAACCCACACAAATGACCCAGATAGTCCTTGTACATCATCAGAGAGGAGGGCCCAGAGGAGAGTCTGGCATGCACATTAAAGGATTCTCTGGGGATTGGGGGGGGAGGCACTGGGGGATGGGGAGGGAGGGATGAGGGGAGGGGGAGCAGGGGGGTCAGGGGGAGGAGGAGGGAGAGAGGGAACCGGGGTACCTGTTAAGTTTGTATGAGCGGAAATAATAATAAAAAATGTTAAAAAATGACCCAGATAACTTTTTTTCCTTTTTTATTTTTTCCACTCATACAAACTTGATAGGTACCCCATTCCCCTCCCTCCTTCCAGCCTTCCCTGAATCCCCTTGTTCCCTACCCCCTTTTCCCCTTCCTTTCCCCCTCCCTCCCTTTCTCCCAGTGCTCCCTCCCCCCCATTCCTGGAGCATCCTTTACTGTGCATATCAAACTTTCCTGTGGGTCCTCCTCTCTGATGAGGGGTAAGGACTCAGTAGCATTGCCTAGAGCTCTTTCTTGTGTTCCCCTTTAGTATAGGAACACTATTGTGGCTGTTAATCCCTTGCTTCTAAGGATCCTAGTGCCTGTGATCCATGCTAGACTTTGAGGATTCAATGATATGTTGGTAATTGTGCAGGTCAGGCAGAGTCCTATTATGATTACTTTGGCCCTAACTTGTGTGGAGTATCTTGCATATCGTTGCTCCTCTCCATCCTTGTGCTCTTATATTCTTACTGTTCCCTCTTCTGCAAATTTCCCTGAGCTTTAGGATGGGGAGAGATTAGGCTGGCCTGGTTCCTGGTGATTAATGTAGGATCTCTGATGTTCTGAATTATGTTTTTTTTTTTTTTCTAGTTTTGCTGTTTCTGCACCACCCTTGGCTCCATCCTGATGGGTATTGGATGTCACCTCCTTAGCCGGAGATAAAAGGCTGTTAAAATAGAGTCTTATTATAAGAGTAGATTCAAAGATAGATGGAATAAGAGTAGGAGACCATGGCGAGGAGGGGTCAGTCTCCCATTTGCAGGATGGTTACCTTCTACCAGATAATTCTTTTTAACTGCTATCAAAGGACCACATTCCATCCCACAGGTGTGGATTTTTCTAAGCATTCTGCTGCTGCTTTCTATACAGGTGCATCAAATTTGGTCCAATGAATACTTTTACAAATGTACTATGGGCTCATCAATTCCAGGCACATTGTTTTAGGATTTCACTGGGGAACCATCCCTTCCCTCTCTTAGCATTTCTTTGCTCTGTTGCAGGTGTGGCCAACGAGTTCCTTTTCCTATTTTCAAAGGGCAAAAAGTTACCTTTTATTCTCTTGGGACCTCCTCTTCCAATCTCAGTGTGTGATACAAGCTACATTACCTTTCTGAAAGGCAGGAGGAGAAGGACCACATTTCCCCGCAGGAGTATGGTTATTGTTCTGAGAAATGGCCCATTGTGTCTCTGCCTACATTGTCTATTTTGCGTAAAAGCTTTCATAACAACTTTGGCTTAGCAATTTTTTTTACTCCTTGTAATGTGAACTTCTTACCATCATGGACACTTTCGTCAGGCATATTTATTTATATTTGGTGTGTGTGTGTGTACAAGAGGACACTCGAGTGGGTGTGCCTGTAAGGACCAAGGGTGACATCAAGAATTATTCTGTATTGCTTCTACCTCCTTCTTGCTTTGCTCTTGGTTTTCCCAGGCTTCATCTTCCATGACTGGAAATGCAGGCTACTACCATTTCTGCATGTAATTTTTTTCTATTTTTTTCCTAATCATACAAGCTCAATAGGTATCCCCATCCTCTCCCTCTCTCCTCCCCTCCCCAGTCATCCTCTTGCACTCTTCCCCCCTTCCCTTTTCCTTTCACCTCCTCCCTCCCTCCTTCTTTCCCAGTGCCTCCCACTTCCTCCCTTCCATCCTCTGGAACATCCTTTTGTGTGAACTGCATTTTTATGTGGAATCTGGGGATCTGAACTCTGGTCCTTTTACTTATGAAGCAACCTGAATCATCTCCCTAGCCCTGTGGACACTTTGCTACTTGGCATGTATCAACATTTCCAGAGTCCTTCCTGCCTTTTCTTTGGTTGCTGCCTAATATCTAATGGCTGATTCTGAAGACCTCCTGCAGACAGATGTCAACAAGTAACTAGCTTAGTTTCTGTGGTATGTCAGTGAATGTGTATGTCATGTGATTTTTTTTTCCTGTGGAGATATGAACATTCACTCAATGCAGATAAAGACTCCAAGACCCAAGAAATGTTTCCAACAACGTACAAATTTCTGAACCAATGAGTTTATGGGGGTTATATACAGGAATAGAGGTGAGGGATTAGTAGGAACATGGGTGTCTGAAAGACAGCTGTTTCACCAAAAACTCTACCACAGCATGCATGATGGCTCATGGAAGTTGAATCCCTGCAGCTCTCCGCATGATGGGGAAGCAGTTTGATACATCAGAGAGTCTCCCCCGTCCTTACTGCTTAGATAGCTCGAGTCATGCAAATTTCAGGGACTTTTTGTTATTTATTTTCTCAGGAAGTTTCATATATGAATACAGTGAATTTTATATTACTTTTAACTCTTATCACCCAACTCCATTTGCCTCTTTTTTTCATTGCAAACCTTCTTCCCAACCTGTTTCTTTCATGTCTTTTTGCATGTCTGACCCATTAAGCTTCATCCGGGTTGCCTGTACTGGTAAGTGCCTGAGTACTTGCAGGAATATGGGTGATGTATATATATATCAGTGGGTATAACCCTGAGAAAAGTAGCTCTTTTTCTAGAATTAACCTTCATTAGCCTCTCAGGGAGGCTTGAGATTTTCCCTTTCCATGGTGAATTGTTGATAGGGCAAATCTTGTGCATGTCTCCTGGAAGTAGCCACAGCTGTAGTGAACCAATAGGTTCAGGGAGTCTGTAATGTCTAGAAGATACTGTCTGGTGGCACCATTCCCCCGACACTGGCTCTTACATTCTTACCACCAACCTTGGGGTGTGAAGTGATTTAAATGTTTCCAGGGGCGTCTTGCGCACGTGATATCGATGTGCCCTCAGATGGTGATAATTTCATGTTCCTAATGACTCATGTGCATCAGGCCATCAAGGATCGATTTCCTTCATATTGCCTCAGTGTTTTATTTTCTTTTACCTGTGTCTTTGATAAAATACCATAACAGAAGAAAATTAAGACAGAAAGGCTTTATTTGGCTCACAATTCCAGGTTACAGTATACAATGGCAGAGAAGTCACAGGAACAGGAGTTTGGTATAATTAGTTATATTATTATATCCATCATCAAGCACAAAGACAAATGGATTAGTAAGTGTAGGCTTGTTGCTGCTCAGACCCCTCCTTACATAAGTCCAAGATCCCCTGTCCAAGAATGACCCTGCAAACAATTAAGGCAGGTCTTCCCATAGCAATTATCACAATGAGGATAATCTCTCACAGGCAAGCTCAGAAGTCCTTCACCCAGACGATTATAGTTTGTGACAGTTAAAATTAACATGGTCCTCAGGTTATGAGTCCTTGTGTTCAGAAGGGATAGGTAGTTACATTATTCAGTTTCTGAGTTTTCACGTCATTAGGGCTGATCCCATCTCTCCTTATGTCTCACAACCTCGAGACCTGAAGGGACAGGCTCTGCTATTGATTAAAAGTGGTTAAAAACACTTTCCCAATTCTAGCAGTTCAGAAGTGAGAAGTGTTAGTGGAGCAAGGCCTTAATGTCAGCTCCTTTGAAGAGGTGACCCTTATGAGGTTGCAGTAAACATCCTGAGAAACAGTAAAGTATTACCTCCCTTATTTTATCTGAGACCAAAAAACTGAAATATCTTGGTCACCCCAATACCATTAAACTCTTTCATGTCAGCCACACTATAGATATAGTCTGCTTTGTCATGGACGATGCCATCAGGGAAGAGGTGATGGGAAGTGTCATAGAGTTTGTTTATTGAAGGGGAGATGGAGGACAGTGGACTGTTTAAGCAGATTCCATGGGCTCTACACCGTGGCCATGGAAATAGGCATGCACACAGGGACCTTACAATCTTTGGATAGGCAGTAAAGGAAAAGTTAATCTGAGAGACACTGGCCTGGGTATAAAACTCAGCATGAAGGGGAACTTGGACATGTTCTATATTTCTCACCAGAGCTTTTCAGATTGAGAAGATATGATCCTTCAGGCAGATATGTGAAGCATGGGGATACTCCCTTATTTCACTGCTTTGTTTGTTTTTTCTAAGCAACAGAAAACTCAGAGTAAAAGTAGCACATCTAAGCCAGAAACTATTCTCTTCCCTCTCAGTTTTCTCTGATCTTCATGACACGATTGGTCGGATGCTGACTGTTGATCACAGACAGATGCCCACAAGAGACCACTTATTGGGGCACCTCTGTCTGCATAATGGCAAGTAAGCTTCAGCAGGTTGTCCAGAGATAAATTCTCCAACAAATCAGACTCCTACATCTCAGTACATTTGGTCATCATGAGACATGTGGGGTAAAATTTGCATGAAATAAGGGAGCCATTATGACAGAAAATTTAGAAAAGGGATGGTCACTTTCTTGATTCTGCAAGGGTTCCACCTTGGGGTCAACTTTGGTAACCACATGAAATCTGACCATCGGGCTTGTAGCATAATGCTCTTCACTTCCTCTCTTTTTCCCTCTCCCTCAAGAAGTGGATGCCACGACTTCATCCTTCCCACCTCACCCTTGCCTGCTGAGCACAATCTGCTTGGGGTTGATGAGATGGGCATCCGAATACATACATGCCTGCCGCTGTGTGCTACCCTAAGAAGAGAACCCATTTTCACCACACATGCCCCTAGTGTAGTCCTGTGGCTGTCCACTGCAGGATCCACTTGGGGACACAATGAGAGCAACAGCCTTTCTGAGGGTGTCTTACGAACACCGAGGCAAACTTTTACCAGAGAGTTATCCTAGGATGTGACTGCAGTTGTTACTCATAATCCTAAGAACGACACATCCTCGGGAGAGGTCACCTGCTTTCCACAGGGAGGAAGCCTGATGGGAGAGCACCGGCACACTGGACAGACAACAGCTCTTCCCAACGTCCCATGTCACCCAAACAGCACCCACAGAAAACTTCAGTGGTTGGCACCAGGATGTGTTCAGAGCCTTTCAAGAAAGCAAAACGGGTACTGGAAGGGCCTAAAGAGAAGGACCGCAAACCTAGTGCATGGACTATGCTGCTGCCTGCTGGCCCTAGTACACAGGACACCTTCCAATATTAAAGTTCTCCTAGTGAATGGGTAGAACAGTGGAGAGAGTCATGAGAACAAAAGGGTTTAGTTATGATGGACTTTGGCACTTAAATCCTCTATGCCTTTAATAACATCTTTTCCAACACACATTTTGGGGGTAGGTAACCTGGCATATCTGTGACTCCTGAATACAAATTTTGCCTATTCATTCCTTATGTGGAACCTGAGAAGCTTGAATTATGATCACACATCAGAGGATGGTGACCTGAGGCTGTGACATAGAGGGAGGAGACTTGTTGAGATGCAGCCCAGGACCCCTTAGGAAGAATCAGCTTAGGGAATTAGAGCATAGCAGGGCAATACAGACCAGAAGAAGCATGGCTTATTTTAGTGTTACTGAAAGGGGGCCTTTCCTATCTCACTGCTTTCAAGTGGTAAGGAGTCGCTGAGCCCAGAGAACAGGGAACAGTTTTGTGTGGCTGAGACAGCCACAAAAAAGAAACTGGCAGGACGTCCTGGAGCTGTGTGTCCATAGCTGGGGCTAGAAGCTCATGTCTTTATCAAAAGAGGGGTGATGCTGCCACACAACTTGTCCACATGGAACACCAGTCACAACAATACATGTGGCCTGACACTGGCCTCAAAAGCATCCTGCTCATAGTAAGGGTGAACTGAAAGAATTTCCAAAGCTACCTGGGGAATAAGAACCTCTCTGCCCATTCCTGGGTGAAATGTCTCAAATGGCTGTTAGACATGGCTGACTGATCTGCTCCTCTATCCATTCTTTATGATTCTGAGACAGGGGAGATTGTCTTCTGCATGTCGTGATTTACTTGTTACACTAGCTCATCTGACTCAACACAGGGCAATTAGATTAATAAAGCAGCTGCCAATCAGCCCTGGGGATGCCAATGAAGGACAGCCTTCTGCCATCATTTTCAGAGGCCCAAAGGTAACACAGGAGTCTGGAAGTATAAGTAGTCTAGGATTGGACCCTTAGGAAAGACTTGGAAAATTTCTGCTGGGAACCATCCCAAAGAACAGTGGCATCCCCACATTCTGATGCCAATCCCAAAGCACTCACTGTGGTACTCCCCATATTTACTTCATCTACATCCTTCTCCAGCACACTCTCAGTGGGAGCCCAGATTCTACCTCCAGTACAGCATCTTCAGTAACTGGATGATGGATGCTTGAGCCAACTGCCCTCTTATGGTGGCTCTTCTAGGTCACCATGACTGACAACACGGCCTTTGTCAGACTCATCTACAGAGAGGATATGAGGATCTAATGGGACAAGACTTTGTTTCATGTTTTTACAAAGGAGGCAGAAAATGGACCAGGTTATTCTGAAGGAGTCTTCAACGAGCATAGGGACTCCACGAAAATAGCCTGCCTGTAGACAACTGTGGTCGTCTTAGATGAGTTGAAAAGATGAGTGTGTTGGGATGGGGCAGGGTCTGTGCACAAGCCTGAGCAGGAGAAGATTCCTCAGAAGAGTCTGATAGGACAGTTCAGAGAGGAGCCAGGAAACCAGGAGATGAGAGATTGCTGGTGGAGGAGGTCGAGCTTATGTCAAAGCCCATACATGGGATGCAGCCCCCTGGGCATTCTGATCCTCAAGTAGGTCAGAAACCCATGGTGTGGCTGAAGATAAATAAATGAAGCCCATTCATGAATAGGGCCTGTAGACCTTCTGCTCAGGCATGACCCATAGTCTGGGAGTTCTGATTCCATCTGTGTCTTTGCTTACTGTGGCCTGCTTCCTCTAGGCATGAATGCTGTCATCCGTTCCCATCCTGGGCTTCCACATGTTCCTGTCATGGTTCACACTCCAGTGATGGATAATTGCTTTTGATATGACAATTTCTCACCTCTGATAACTATAGTCACTGTGTATCTGCAAAAGTGATCAGAAATTAAACTTACAATCAAGCCAAGTATCAAAAGTTCTTTAAAAATACCAGTACGGTCCAGTAGAACCTAGATTCTACAGAAAGGGAAAGAAAAGATTGGACTTTGGTGACTCATCACAGTTTTTCTTCATTCCTCTTTCTGGCCTATTTTCTAGACCTTTTTCTAATTCTGACTCAGTGTCTTGATATAAAAGATAGGGTCCAGAGACGATGAAAATGTTATAAAATCTCTGGCGGTTTGCTCGTTAGGCCAGAGGCAGACCTGATGATGGGATAGGTGACAAGTGTTTCATGCTGCAGATGACCTCAGATGATCTATAGATCTGTGCTAATGTGGGAACAGCTGCAGGACGAAGGGAGACTGGGTAAATGATTGGTGAGTAGCAGAGTGCAACATAGCAGCCCACCCAGGGCTAAACTGGGAAACACAGTACACAGGGAAAGGCCAGATAGAGATTCTAGGTGCTTTGGTGCCTCCCATTCTTGGCTTTTGTCCTGCCAGCATAATCTGTATATGGTTTCTCAGGAAACTCAGTTCTCTGGATATCTTATTCCAAGAATCTTTAATGGATCTCTGTCTTTCTACATGTTACTGCAGTTGGATGTCAGGGTTTTTCCAAAACCCTCTTATACCATTGAGCTAAATCCTCAGCTCTGGAGGATTTTTTTTTTATCTTTTTGAAATGTGTCTCACTGTACTCCAGTTTTTTTTTTTACTTGCATTGCAATCCATCACACCCCCAATTCTGAAGTTTTGTCTCACTCAACAGAGACAGCCAATCATGGTCTGAAACGTTGGAAAACACAAGTCAATATATCTTTTCTTCTAAGTTATGGTAGGAATTGAGCCACTTCATGACAAGTGGCAGATGGATATGTATTGAAAGACAGGGGAAACGACGAGATGCCTCTCTCCCTCTGCCCCATAACCCTGTGGTTTCAGTACATGGCTGTCCAGTGGCTCAGGTTAGTTGAATGGGAAGAAATGCAGAGCCAAATCTGCCCTGCTAGTGGTTGTTCTGTGGAGACAGACTTTTTTTTTTTCCATTTTGGAGTGGGAAGTTGTGCCTTCCTGGCTAGAATACATCAAATATCTTTGTGGCTAGCAGCCAAGGGACGACTTCAGACTCACAGCAACAGGGCCTCCCAGAATCAGCACTTATCTACAGAAGGAGGATGGAAGGTTTCTGTGAAGGCACTCTAGGTATCTGTCAATGTGTAGGTTATAAAGGAAGGAGAAAGGCATTATATAGATCAAATTAGCTCTTCAACACCTGTCAAAATGAACTTCCCATCTCTAGGGAGACCTGGGGTCTTCAGCTTTGGGTTATGGGCTTTGTTACTATTGTCAGTGTGCCTACAAAGCTGTGGCAGTTTTGTCACTGCCTGCCCACATCTTGGAACATATGAGCAGAGTCTCTGTCTCCTTTTGGGGTGCAATTCTTCTACCCTCACCAACGATGGTGGAGAGGGTCATCTTGGCCACAAAGAGACAAATGTCAGTGATTTCCTGCAGCGCTGCTTCCAGGCACAGGAGCAACACATGTGCCCTGCAGGAGAGTAACTTGCTGTGGCATAAAAGAAAAAGGCTTCTTCTCTACTAGAGGGGTCGTACAGGTTGTCGTACAGGTTGTACTAGAGGATAGGGGGTTCAGAAAAGGGTCCCTAGTGGGCAGCAACACAACAGATTACTGATAGTTGAAAACAGTCCTTTCCCTCCATTTTTCACATTGTAACAGTTCAGAAATGTGAACTAGGCGCCTAGTCCTTTGAAGATGCGCCTGAGTACCTAGATGAGTTGCTTAAGAAAATGGGCCAGCAGATTGGTGGGAACAGCCTACATATGTGCTTACCCTCTGGACAGCACATCCTGCGGAAGGGCAGCATCTCTGGATGTCCTACAGAGAGATGTCCAACATGATTCCATCACTTCAGAAGACAGTCAACTTAAGGTCAGCAGTTCTGTTCTCCACTTTTATGCACTGAAGGGCTTTTTTCTTCCCGAGGCAACTGCACAGAGGAGAGGCTTGTGCCTGTGGCCACAGTTCCTAAAAAAATGCAGACAGAAAATGGTTACTGACACCCACTGTCGGTTGTACTGATAGATGAAAGGCACTGTAATGGACTGCAATGCATCCGTCCCAGTGACTGCAAGATCACATAAGCACAACCGAGACAGTGGAGACGAGAGACACCTGTGGAAGGCACGGACAGCATGAATGTCCTTTTCAAAGTAACGCCTTCCTCAGACAAGAAGGCAAGGGCACGCTATTTAGGAAGCCTTCACACATTTATTCTGTGAGAGGCCTGCTCCATACACTCAGTGAGGTGTTCTGTAGTCTCAGAAGTCCTGACAAGAGGCATCTACTGAGCACTGGTGATCATTAAGGATCCTGTGTCACAGCTAAATCTGGAGAGAATCTTTGGGCAGGGTCCAGACAAGAGAAGGGCTTTCCCCGTAGGTTTGCCCACAGGAGGGTTGCTTGTACTAGGTGTCTTGCTAGTACATGCAGAGGGACATGGCAGTAGAAGGGAGATGGCTGGATTGGTAAACTGAAAGGGAGGTGGGAGGATAGGAAGTGGGGGCAAGGACATACACTTATTCTGTTTGCATATGAAAATTTCAATGAAAATAAAAAATAAAAAGGAATCTTGCTTGGGTAACCCAGGAGGCTTCTGGATGCACAGTGGATCTCACCCCATTCTCCAGATTTCAGGTGGGCTTGTCAGCCACAGTTTCAAATGAAATCGAAGCTCCCCATTAGACCTGACCTATTTGACCATGTATGTCATGGGCGTGGGGTGCTGAATGAGAATGGAGACAAGCTGGGGTGCAGGTAGGGTAGACAGGGCAGGCTGAGTCCATCTACTATGGTATGGTTCTTAGCTGTGCCCTGGTACCTGAAACCCCCAAGATCCATAGACCTTTTCTAGTCACTCCAACACTTGCTCCTAAACCTGCCCTTTATTCTTGTGATCCAAGTCATTTTTTCCACAATCCATCATATTTTTTACATCTGAAGACACACACACACACACACAAGCAAGGAAATGGGGTAATTATCGTCAGAAAGAGAGAAGTTCAGGTCCACTATGACACTTCTGATTTCAGTGAGTTTTATTCCCCAGAAAGAAATTTGACCAGAAACTAGATAAAGCTTAAGAAGGAACAGAATCTGTTGTAGCAGACTTTTGGGAGGTCTTACCTAGAATCTCACCTGCCGTTTATTCCCTGAATGAGTCACAAAATATGAGGCAATAGGTTAATTGAATGTTCATGCAGTCACCCTAAGGAATGCTGCACAGTAATTGAAAAGAACAAATTAGGTCTACATCCTGGGTATTAATGGAGAAACCAAAAGTACTGTTCTGCCAGTGTCCTTTACTGAATATATGGCGTGTTCACCTATAAGGGAAAAAAAGAAAAAGAACAGAACAAACAAGACAAAAGAGGAAGAGAAACTCGTCAGTGTGACTAGCAGAAAGATACAGAAGGATACAGCAATGATGCTGACAGCATGCCTCATGGGGTAGACAGGAGGACAGGAGGACAGGAGGATTTGCCTTGAGCCAGGGCTCCTACAAAGCCACTGACACCAGCTGTAGTGCGTGCAGCAGGGTGCCCCTTGCTTTCTGACAGCCCAAGAACACCAGAGCAAATGGGCCATCAGGGAAGACTTCATGGAGCAGAAGGTACTAAAACACTGATAGCTGAAAAGTTGATTAAAGCTTGGATAAGAGTTTGCTCAAAGTGAGGGAGCATTTGTGTTCAATCCCCAAACCAAAGTACTACGAACAATCTAATGGTGGTGCCTCTCTCTGGGGACTTGGCCTGGACCCAATACTCTGAGAGACACAGGAGCCTATGGCACACATGCAAAGGGGAGAGGCACAAAGAGACTTCTGGGTGACCCAAGCCAACGTCTGAGGAGACATTATTACTGGTGGGAAACATACATAAGGCTCAAGGAACTTTCCCTGAGAGATGCCTGCCCTGAAGCTGGCCTTCGGGTGCACGGGGCTACCTGGAATGGCTGGCATCATCAGGATTAGGTCATCAGAATGCCCAAAGTATGCAAAGGACTTTGGCTGCCAAAATAGACCGTCTAGTTTCTTTAGGGGTAATATACACTGAACAAACTGAATGCCAGTCCAGTCTGCTCAAAGTGTGTTTCTGTGTGGTCCGGGTCACTGTAGCTGTTGCTGAAATGCAATTGTTGGAGTTGTAAGACCTGGGGTCAGAGTTCTGCAGGTCAGACTTCCTTTGTAGGAAAAAGAGACTCCAGGGTGTTCTATTGCACAAGAATCAATGACTATCTGACAGCTCCTTGAAGGCAGTCCCTCAAACTTGGCATAGGAATCCAGGAAGAGCAGATGTAATTATGAAAGGATCAGGGTGTCACAGGTAGTGACAGGTAGTGAGCAGAAGTGAAATACTTGGTCCAGTGAGATTGTTCAGTGGGTAAAGCCACACAACCCTGGACGCCTAAGTTTAATTCCCAGAAACCACAAGGTGGATGGACAAAACTGATTCCACAAATTTTTCTCTGACCACCACTTGTGTACCTTGACATCTGCCCCCACACATAGAACTCCCCCTATATTTTACCCCCCCCATAAATACAGACACAAACATAAGGATATACAATGTTTTCCTCTGATCTCCATTTGTGCAGTGAGGTGTGCAAGTGCGCACACACACATGTAAACACACCACAAAAAAAAATCTTAGAATTCATATGTAGCACAAAAGACTCTGAGGAGTCAATACTATCCTGTGCACGGAGTATTGTTGGAGATGTCACCATAGCTGAGTTAAGATATACAGCAATCACAGCTTGGCACAGTAACAGATGGATCTAAAAAGTAGAAAATCCAGACAGAAATCCACACAACTACAGCCACTTAATTTTTTAAAAATTTCTTCCATCCATACAAAGTTGATAAGTACCCCATTCCTCTCCCTCCACCGCTCCCTGGATCTCCTTGCTACCTTCCCCCTTTTCTCCTTCCTTTCCCCCCTCCCTCCCTTTCTCCCAGTGCCCCTTTTACCCCCGCCCTCCTCCCCATTCCTGGAGCATCCTTTAGTGTGCATGTCAAACTTCCCTCTGGGTCCTCCTCTCTGATGAGGTGTAAGGACTCAGTAGCATTGCCTAGAGCTCTTTTTTGTGTTCCCCTTTAATATAGGAACACTATTGCAGCCACTTAATTTTTGACCAAAAAATATCCATTGAGAGTCTGGACTCTCTTCAATTAAGTTTCACTGGGAACACTGGACATCTGCAGGGATCCTTATCTCTTACAGAAAGAACAACTTAATATATTAAGGTCCTTAACATAAAACCAAAAGCTCTGAAAACATGAGATGGGGGGGGTCCTCTATGAGTACAGGTATAGGTAAGGACATTGTGGATAGGAATGTGGTTGTTTGGGAATTACAACCAACAATTCACAAATGGGATCTTAGGAAATTGAAAAACTCCTGAACATGAAATGACATGCTAATCCAGTGATGAGATAGCATGCAGAATGGAGGAAAATCTTTGCCAGCTGTACATATAACAGCATTAATAACCAGAATAACATAAAAACCAACACACCAAGCAGCTCACCAACCAAGTAAATGAGTAAAACTGCCTGAAAAATATCAACGGTCCAAAAATGAGCTATGTTGCTGAGCAGAGAGTTATCATTAGATGACATACAAGTACTAAGCAATATTTTTAAAAAGTTCCACGTTTCATTCGCAGATACTGACCTTGCACTGAGGTGAATATGGATGTGTCCAGTGGGAACCGGAGTTTCCCAGCGCTTGGGTGGGTTCAGCCTCTTGGGTATTACTTCTTGGATGGAAATCCTTCTTCAAGCAGATCCCTGTGTCCTGAGCCTACAATTGGGAACAGGGTGTACCCTCCTCCCCATGTACTAGATTAGTCCAGAGAACAGTGGATGGTGGGCTTCCTTGGTACCAGGCCTGCCAAGGGGCAGTATGTGACTGGCACCTTCTATAGACTGCTGTCCACTTGGCATGACTTGGCTGTTGCTCTCTTGGTCTCTCAGCATCGGTGATAATTTGATGGGAATCTGTCCAAGACTGACCTCATGCAGGATAGAGGGGCTTGTGGTGTACTGCCTCTTCCCTAGTGCATACTGGCAGTTAACTGTCATTGTGGGAGGGGTTTAAGAGGCCACGCCCCTCTCTGAAGATTTATTGACAGCTAATGTTGGAGGGAGGACCTCAAAACACCCAGCATTGCCTCAGGATATATAAACAGTTATTGGTTACTGGGAAAGATTATATTCAGTGGTTTAACCATTGTAAGTTGCCCATGTTCCCGGAAACAACTCCTCTTCCCTGCTTCTATAAGAAAGCACTCATGCATTTGGTTGAATAATTTCTTTGCTCTGGCCTTAGTGATCTGTCTGAGATGAATGGATGCTTGGGCACAATAGGGTCAATTGGTCATGTTTTTGAACTGGGAGTAGTATGTGTGGGGCCCTGGTTCTGGTCCTTCACTGGGAGGAACATCATTGTCCTCACCCTGTGTATCAGGCCTGACCCACTTCGAAGCTTGAGACCTCCCCTTCTCTTAGGGTGCGGTTCTGACTCTGGACTAAACTTTAGTAGTGCCTGTGGGCACTGGACTTGAACTTGCGAGTAATGTGTGCTCTTTACTCCCTTATGCTGTATTGACAATCAGGGTAGCTTTCAGGTGCTACCCTGTGTTCTGGGACATCGCTCTGATGTATGCAGGTGGGCAGTGGGTCTCTAAGTACTGACCCTTCCCCTGACCAGGACATTTTGGGAAGTCTATATGACTTTTCAGAAACCCAGGCCTCTTGAAAGCATGCTGTGGATCATCTCAGAACTCCAGATGCCTGCTGTGCACACTGGGAAGCATCCATCAACTATTCTGGACATTTGCAAAGTCATATCTTCATGTGGGGTCAAAGATCCAACTCAGAGGCAATTCTTTTTTTTCCTCCCACATGTTATTTTTTTTCCTAATTATACAAGCTCAATAGGTACTCCTGCCCTCTCCCTCCCTCCCCCCTCCAAGTTGTCTCCTCTTGCACTCTCCCCCTTCTCCCCTTTCCTTTCACCCCCTCCTTCTCATCCCTTCCTCCAGTGCCGCCTCCTTCCTCCCTCCCATCCCCTGGAGCATCCTCTTGTGTGACTGCCACCCTAGTGAGGGTTTAGGACTCAGTGGCATAACACAGAGGCCCTTCTTGGGCTCCCTGTTAGTATGGGAGCTCTATTATGACTGTTAATTAGGCTCTTAAAGTCTTCCCCCTCTTCCTCAAGGTTCCCTGAACTTTAGGATGGGGAGAGATTTGGCTAGTGTGGTTCCAGGTGACAGCCATCTTTGCAAGAAAGGACCCTGGCTTCAGTGACTGGACCTGCTACAGTAAAACCTGCTGCAGCCACCTTGCTCTCTCTCGTCTGATCTGCACGTTTCCCTCTATGTGGTAAATTCCATTGAAAGGATGAAACAGCTATGATTCTCTTTCCTGCTTTCCCTGGACAGTTCAAAATCTTTTTTTTTTTTTTCACTGTGATCAAGTAGTTTTTTTTTTTTTTTTTTTATTATCTCCGCTCATACAAACTTAATAGGTAGACCGGTTCCCTCCCTCTCTCCTCCTCCCCCCACCCCTCTGCTCACCCTCCCTTCACCCCTCCCTCCCCACCCCCTAGTGCCTCCCCTCCCCCAATCCCCAGAGAATCCTTTAATGTGCATGTCTGACTGTCCTCTGGGTTCTCCTCTCGGATGACATACAAGGACCCAGCGGCATTTCCCTGAACCCTTTCCTGTGTCCCCTTAAGCATAGGAACACTATTTTGGCTGTCAATCCCTTGCCTCCAAGGATCTTGGTGCTTTTAGCAAATGCTAGACTTTGTGGGAACAATAGTGTGTTGGACATTGAGCAGGACATGCAAAGTCCAATTATGATTGCTTCGGCCCTAACTTGTGTGGAGTATCTTGTATATCATTGCTCCTCCCATCCTTGTGCTCTTACACTCTTACCACCCCCTCTTCCGCAAATGTCCCTGAGCTTCAGGATGGGGAGAGATTAATCTGGCCTAGTTCTAGGTGGTTGATATAGAGTCTCTGAAGTTCTGGATTATGGTTTGTTGATTTTCTTTTGCGGTTTTGCTGCCACCATCAAGGACTGCAAGTAAGTAATGAGACATCTGGTTAAGTTCACAGACTTTCCTTCCTGATCATTTGCAACTGATGGGGTATGATCTCACTAGAAGGGGAGGGCATATAGGCTGCCAGATAGAAAGTAACCATTTTGCAAATGGGTGATTGACCCCTCTCTCACTGCAGTCTCCTACTTTTATTCCATCTATCTTTGAATATACTCTTATAACAAGACTCCAATTTAACAGTTTTTTTATCTCTGGCCAGGGGGTGACATCCAATACCCATCAGGATGGAGCCAAGGACATTGCAGGAGCAGCAAATCTGAAGAAAAAAAATCAAAAAACCATAATTCAGAATATCAGAGCCTCTATATCAACCACCTGGAACTGGGCCAGCCTAATGTCTCCCCATCCTGAAGTTCAGAAATTTGTGGAAGAGAGTGCAGTAAGATTGTAAGAGCACAAGGATGGGAGGAGTAATGATATGCAAGATATTCCATACAAGTTAGGGCCAAAGCACTCATAATAGGACTTTGCATGACCTGTGCTATGTCCAACACATTATTGATCCCACAAAGTCTATCATGGACTAAAGGCACTAGGAGGATCCTTGGAGGCTAGGGACTGACAGTCACAATAGTGTTCCTAAGCTTAAGGGGAACACAGGAAAGGGTTCTGGGCAATGCCCCTGGGTCCTTGCACCTCATCGGAGAGGAGGACCCAGAGGAGAGTTTGGCATGCACATTAAAGGATGCTCTGGGGAGCCACTGGGGGGGGGGAGATACTGGAGGATGGGAAGGGAGGGGGGAGGGGAGGGTGCAGCAGGGGTCAGGGGGAGGTGGAGGGAGGGAGGTGACCGGTGTACTGTTAGATTTGTGTGAGCAGAAATAATAATAATAAAAAATAAAAAAATAAAAAGGAGGGAAATGCCGCATCCTTATCTGACCAATCTGGTAGAATATGTCTCAGTTTGGAAAAGATGAATTCAAAGAAACATCTTTTGGGAAAAGAACATGACTTTATTTAAAATAAATAAGGAAAAATATGGGAACTGCCAGGCCTAAAGCCTGTTCCCTGAGGAAGGTCAAAGTAACCCCATGGGCAGGTGCTAGGAATTTCATGGAATGTCACAATATCGCCCATGAACAGGGACTAAGCACTCTCTTCTAGGTAATTCAAATTTTGCCTCTGGCAGGAGGAATTCTTCTAGGAATTAGGAGTGCCCTTTACCTGCTCTTAGGTTTTTTTTGGAAAAGCTTTCTGCTTTCTGATCTAGAGAAGAAGCCTGTTTTTTAACTTTAAGTCAAATTCTAAATAGAGATTTCATGTCTAGTCACTTACAATAAGTGGACTTGTTAGCCAGAATGTATGCACTGATTTTAAAGAAATTAGAGAATAACTTGTAGAGTCTTAAAACATAGGTAGGTAAAATTCCCACCTATGTACTAACTCAGAAATTCCAGAAGTATAAGACTATGCTTAAAAGAAACTATGATACCCTCTTACCTTGGCTGAAGGTCAAGGAAGAGGCCATCATGCTAGAAAGTCTAGATGCCAAGACTGCCCCTAGATACGGTATTTGCAATCCAAACTGGGAGAATCCATGTCAGAAGCAAGGGGGCCGTGTCTTTCCTATCCCAAAGAGCACTCTTATGCGAAATCACAGAGATGGACCATTCGAGTGCACTCAAACCAATGATCACCTCTGCCCCGAAAGAGACACCCATGACATATGGGGCCTGACAATCTGGACCCCAGGTTTGGAGAATGCATGGTTCACACGTGGGTCATCTAACTGATGGCAATATACTTCTGGAATTCCTCAAAGGAAGACATAAGCTACCTTACTATTAAAGGAATAGAAGGATGCTATTATAGGAGGAATTATTCTTTTAGTAATTATATTGCTTAAGTGTTTTCTTCAGACATATCTCAGTAGTGCTGCATCAACAGGACCATGCTCTAGGCGCTTATGGCCCTTGAATATCCAAGCCATGGCCCCCCTAGAGACATGGTTCAAGCTTGGATTGCAGAGACTGCATGAGCTACATGCAACTCCCCAAGCTAGAACCTGCTGCCATGCCTGGTGCCCATGTCAACCTACCTGACTGAGAGGATCAACCTGGAGAGGACAATAGCAAAAGCTCACACTGGGACTTATGGGGTGTTGGGGACTCCTATAGTTAATTGTTGAAATCAAAATGAGATCATTCCTCCTTTGTGTATTTGCAGAAGAGGGGCAGTAAGATTGTAAGAGTACAAGGATGGGAGGAGTAATAATATGCAAGATACTCTACACATGTTAGGGACGAAGCAATCATAATTGGACTTTGCATGACCTGTGTTATATCCAACACATTATTGACCCCACAAAATCTAGCATGGACTAAAGGCACTAGGTTAGGTATTGAGAGTCACAGTAGTGTTCCTAAGCTTAAGGGGAACACAGGAAAGGGTTCTGGGAAATGCCCCTGGGTCCTTGCACCTCATCAGAGAGGAGGACCCAGAGGAGAGTTTGGCATGCACATTAAAGGATGCTCCCGGGATTGGGGTGGGGGAGGCACTGAGGAATAGGGAAGGAAGGGGGAGAGGAGAGGGTAGCAGGGGGTCATGGGAAAGTGGAGGGAGGGGGAGGAGAGAGGGGAGTAGGGAAGGTCGGGGGGGGGAGTGGAGGGAGGGAGGCAACCGGTGTACCTGTTAAGTTTGTATGAGCAGAAATAATAATAATAAAAAAGATGTATATTATATGGAGGTTAAAAAAATAAAAAAGCAGTCTCTGTTAAAAATGTCAACTATGTAGGCTCAGCCACATGGCTATCCGGTGAAGCATTATAGATTAGATAGGTTTGGAAATACTGGGAGAATGTTTCTTTTAAGTGCCTTTACCCTCAAGCAACGGGTTAGGTTCTTGAAAAAATGTCCACCTTGAAGGTGATTTTGCTGACTAGAAAATTATATGTTTATTGTAGGTGCAACATTCTTTACCCCAAAATTTTCTGTATAAAAACTGTCACCAAAGTTTCAGTAAAGGGGTTCAGAATTCACTCGGAAAAAAAAGTGACTTGTTTTTTTTTCCCTTGAAGCTCTCAGCACTTTTTCTTTGTCTTAAATGTGGAGTGTTTTGACTATTATTTGCCTCGGTGAGTTTCTATTTTGGTCATATCTGTTTGGGGTGCAGAATGCCTCTTATATTTGGATGAGCCTCTCATTCTTTAGATGCGGGAAGTTTTCATTTATGATAATTTGAAACATTTCCTCAGGTGTGGTCTTTTGGGATTCTTGCTCTGGTATTCCATGAATACACATGTTAGGCTTCTTCAGGGTGTCCCATAACTCTTGAATATTCCTCTCAAGTTTCCTTTTGGCTTTAGCAACCTCTTCCATTGAGCTGGTTAATACTCCCTCTTTGTCTTCAAGATCTGAAATTCTATTTTCTGCTTCCTTAGTTCTGCTGATAAGACTCTGTTGAGTTCTGGCTTGAAGATAACTTGTCTTTTAGTTGAATTTTAAACTCTGCCTGAGGCTGTTTTAACTGCTCTATGCCAGTTTTTGTTTCTTGAACTGTTTTTCTGAATGCCTCCAAGTGTCTGTTGTTTTTTTTGTTCAAAGTGGTTGATGTGGTTGTTTACTCCTCTTGGATTTCCTCTTTCTTTTTTTTATTAATACATTTTTTATTATTATTTCCGCTCATACAAACTTTTTTATTTAATACATTTTTATTATTATTTCAGCTCATACAAACTTAATAGGTACACCACTTCCCTCGCTCCCTCCTCCTCCCCCCGTACCCCCTGCTCCCCTTTCCCTCACCCCTCCCTCCCCATCCCCCAGTGCCTCCTGCCCCAATTCTCAGAGAGTCCTTTCTTGTGCATGCCTGACTCTCCTCTGGGCCCTCCTCTCAGATGACATACAAGGACCCAGTGGCATTTCCCTGCACCCTTTCTCATGTTCCCCTTAAGCATAGGAACACTGCTGTGGCTGCCAATCCCTTGCCTCCAAGGATCTTGGTGCCTTTAGCAGATGCTAGACTTTGTGAGGTCAATAGTGTGTTGGACATTGTGCAAGGCATGCAAAGTCCAATTATGATTGCTTCGGCCCTAACTTGTGTGGAGTATCTTGCAAATCATTGCTCCTCCCATCCTTTTGCTCTTACACTCTTACCGCCCCCTCTTCTGCAAATGTCCCTGAGCTTCAGGATGGGGAGAGATTAAGCTGGCCTAGTTCTAGGTGGTTGATATAGAATCTCTGAAGTTCTGGATTGTGGTTTGTTGATTTTCTTTTGCAGTTTTGCTGCTCCTGTAATGCCCTTCACTCCATCATGATGGGCACTGTATGTCACTCCCTGGCCAGAGACAAAAAGCTGTTAAACAGGAGTCTTATTATAAGAGCACATTCAAGGGTAGATGTAATAAAAGTAGGAAACCTCAGTGAGGGAGGGGTCAATCACCCATTTGCAAACTGGTTACTTTTTATCTGCCAGACTATATGCCCTCCCCTTCTGTTGAGATCATACCCCCTTAGTTGTAAATGATCAGGAACGTTCGAACGTCTGTGAAATTAACCAGGTGTCACATTACTTACTTGCAGTCCTTGATGGAGGCCTATTTTCTGTACTGTAACATAGTCACTTATCTCCTTGTTTCTGGTGTGGCCCTCCAACCCCAACCCTCCTGTTCATAATCCTTGCATTTACTGTAGGTAATACATAGATTTACCTATGAGTGTCTCAAGGTGGGCTGGGTGGGTTTGGTACTAGGAGCCACCTATTAGGGAGAACATACGGCGCTTAATTTTCTGGGTTTGGGATACTTCACTTAATATAATTGTTTCTAATGACATCCATTTCCCAGCAAATTCCAGTAAATCAGCATTTTTGATGGCTGAGTAGTACTCCATTGTATAGATGTACCACTTTTCCTTATCCACTCGTCAACTGTTGGACATTTGGGTTGATTCCATGACTTTGCTATTGTAAACAGTGCTGCTATGAACATGATCGTGCTTGTGCTATGGAGGTGAACTTCTGCTGTATGGGGGGGTTATTCCCAAAAGTGGAATTCAAAAGTGGCATTTCAATCTTTAATTTCTTTAAGAATCTCCAGATGCCTCGCCAGAGTGGCTGTATGAGCCTGCATTCCCACCAGCAATGTAGGAGAGTTCCCCTCTCTCCACATCCTCTCCAGCATTTGGTGTTGTTTGTATTGTGGATTTTTGCCATCCTGACCAGGGTGAGATGATATCTCAGGGAAGTTTTGATTTGCATTTCCCTGATGGCTAAAGAAGTGGAGCATTTTTAAAGATATTTGTTAGACATTTTAATTTCATCCCTGGTAAAATTTCTTTTAAGTTCCAGGGCCCATTTTTTAATAGGGCCATTGGTTTCCTTGGTGTTTAGTTTTCTAAGTTCTTTGTGCACTCTGGACAGCAGAGTTCTATCAGATGTGTGGTTAGTGAAGATTTTCTCCCATTCTGTGGGTTGCCTTTGAGCTCGCATTATAATCTCTTTATCTGAACAGAAGCTCTGTAAATTTCACAAGATCCCAACTGTTGAGAGTTGGTAGCAGTGACTGTGCCATTGGATGTCTGTTTAGGAAATGTTGGCCTAGCCCAATCAGCTCGATGGAGTTCCCTATCCTTTCAACTATGGTTTTCATAGTCTCTGGCTTGATATCAAGGTCCTTGATCCATTTGGAATTAAGTCTTGTACATGGTGAGAAGTACGGGTCAGGCTTTAATCTTCTGCATGTGGAGATCCAGTTTTGCCAGCACCATTTGTTGAAGATGCTGTTCTTTCTTCATTGGATTCTTTGGGCCCCTTTGTCAAAGACCAAAAGGCTGTAATTTTGTGGGCTTATATCTGGGTCTTCAACCCTCATCCATTGATCTGTGTGTCTATTTTGGAGCCAGGACCAGGCTGTCTTTATAACTATGGATTTGTAGTATAGACTTAGGTTTGGTATGGTAATACCTCCAGCAGTGTTTTTGTTACTCAGGATTGTCTTTGCTATCCTGGGTCTTTTGTGCCTCCATAT
Source organism: Typhlomys cinereus (assembly GCA_023101885.1). Classification (NCBI taxonomy): domain Eukaryota; kingdom Metazoa; phylum Chordata; class Mammalia; order Rodentia; family Platacanthomyidae; genus Typhlomys; species Typhlomys cinereus. The sequence goes on from JALPQD010000014.1 coordinate 6,165,207, forward strand.
GAACTTTGACATTGTTTGGTCAACTTCTTTGAAGAATTACTTTGGGATTTTAATTGGTATAGCATTGAATTTGTATATTGCCTTAGGTAGGATAGTCATTTTTACGATGTTGATTCTGCCAGTCCAGGAACATGGGAGGTCTTTCCACCTTCTGGTGTCTTCTGCTATTTCTTTCTTTAGGATTTTAAAGTTTTCATTGTAAAGGTCTTTTACCTCCTTGGTTAGGTTTATACCAAGGTATTTCATTTTTTTAGGGGCTATAGTAAATGGGATTGAGTCTCTCAAGGCTTTTTCACTTCTTTCATTCTGGGCATATAGGAAGGCCTCTGATTTTTGCACATTTATTTTGTATACTGCCACCCTGCTGAACTTCTCAGTTAGTTCCAGGAGCTTCCTGGTGGAGTTTTTGGGATCACTCAGGTATGATATCATGTCATCAGCAAATAGGGATAGCTTGACTTCTTCCTTGCCGATTTGAATCCGTTTTATGTCCCTTTCTTGTCTTATGGCTTCAGCTAAGACTTCAAGTACAATATTGAATAGAAGTGGTGAGAGTGGACAGCCTTGTCTAGTTCCTTATCGAAGTGGGAATGCTTCCAATTGTTCCCCAATGAGCATAATCCTTGCTGTTGGCTTGTTGTATACAGCTTTTATTATATTGATAAAGGTTCCTTCCATTCCTACTGTCTCTAGCGTTTTGATCATAAAAGGCTGTTGGATCTTGTCAAAAGCTTTTTCTGCATCTATCGAGAGTATCATGTGGTCTTGGACTTTGGACTGGTTTACATGATGAATTACATTTATTGATTTGCGTATGTTGAACCAACCTTGTGTGCCGGGGATGAAGAAGCCTACTTGGTCCCTGTGAATGATCTTTTTAATGTGTGTTTGAATCCGATTTGCTAAGACTTTGTTGAGAATCTTTGCGTCTGTGTTCATCAGAGAGATCGGCCTATAGTTTTCTTTTTTAAGTGAATCTTTATTAGGTTTTCAGATTAAGACGGTATTAGCTTCATAGAAGGAATTTGGTAGTGTTCCTTCCTTTGCTATTTGATGGAACAGTTTAAGGAGTATTGGTGTTATTAAGTCCTTAAATGTCTGGTAGAACTCTGGGCTGAATCCATCTGGTCCAGGACAATTTTTGGTGGGAAGATTTGAGATTACTTCTTCAATTTCCTTATATGTTATAGGACTATTTAAATAATTCACAACTTCCTGATTCAATTTAGGTAAGTTGTGTTTACTTAGCAATTCATCCATCTCTTTTGTGTTGTCAAACTTCACAGAATATTGTTTTTGAAATATGATGTTATAATTATCTGGATTTCTTGGGTATCAGTAGTGATAACTCCATGTTCATTTCTGATTTTGTTAATTTGGGTTTTCTCTCTCTTGCTTTTGGTTTATTTAGCTAGGGGTGTATCAATCTTATTGATTTTTTCAAAGAACCAGCTTTTTGACTGGTTGATATTTTTCTATCGTTTTCTTAATCTCCATTTCAGATATTTCTCCCCTTATTTTGCTAATCTCCTCTCTTCTACTACTTTTGGGATCAGATTGCTCTAGTTTCTCTAAAGCTTTAAGCTGCATTGTTAAGTTGTTTATTTCTGATGTTTCCATTTTTTTGATGTAGGCATTAAGAGCTATGAACTTACCTCTTAGAACAGCTTTCATTGTGTCCCCGAGATTTTGGTAAGTTGTATTTTCATTATCATTCGCTTTTAGGAAATCTTGAATTTCCTTTTTAATTTCTTCCTGAATCCAGTTCTCATTCAGCATCATATTGTTAAGTTTCCAGGAGTTAGTGTATTTTCTCTTGTTTGATGTGTTGTGGATGTCCAGCTTTAGGCCGTGGTGGTCTGACAGGGCACAGGTTAGAATTTCAACTTTTTTGTATATGTGTAGATTCGTTTTGTGGCCCAGTATGTTATCTATTTTGGAGAAAGTTGCTGAGAAAAATGTGTATTCCTTGGTATGTCGGTGAAAAGCTCGATAGAGATCTGTAAGGTCCGTTTCTTTAAGGGTTTGATTATGGTCCAAAGTGTCTCTGTTAAGCTTTTGACCTATTGATATATCCTATGTTGAGAGGGCAGTGTTGAAGTCTCCAAGAATTATCGTTTGGGGGTTGATTTCTTGCTTTAGATGCTCTAGGGTTTTCTTAATGAATGTGGAGGGGCCCGTATTGGGTGCATATATGTTCAGTATTGTGAAGTCTTCCTGGTGAATTGTACCTGTGACTAAAATGTAGTATCCATCCATGTCTCTTATAATTTTCTTTGGTTTGAAGTCCACTTTGTCTGATAGCATAATGGCTACCCCTGCCTGTTTTCTGCTTCCATTTGCTTGTAGAATTGTTGACCAGCCTTTTATTTTTAGAGCGTGCCTATCTTTTGTGGTGAGATGGGTTTCCTGCAGGCAGCAGATTGATGGATTGTGATTTTTAATCCAAATTTGTAATCTGTGTCTCTTGATCGGTGAGTTAATTCCATTAACATTTAGTGTTATAATGAAGAAACTATTTTTAATTCCAGACATTTATTATGTTTATTAGTTTTTATAAGTATATTGCTTCACCTTTAATGGTGTTATACTTACCTTCTGTTCTCCTGGATATGCCTGTTTTTTTCTTCAAACTTGAGTATCATTTCTAGCATTTTTTTGAAGGCCTGGTTTGGTGGACATGTATCCCTTCAAGTTGTCTTTGTGCTGGAAGACTTTTCTTTCTTTCTCGATCATGACTGATAGTTTTGCAGGGTAAATCAGCCTGGGTTGACATTTTTGCTCATTCAATACTTGAAGTATGTCTCTCCAAGCTCTTCTTGCTTTTACTGTTTCGACTGAGAAGTCATTTGTTATTTTAATAGGTTTACCTTTAAAAGTGACTTGTTTTTTCTCCCTTGAAGCTCTCAGCACCAGTTCTTTATCTTGAATGTGGAGTGTTTTGAGTATTATTTGCCGTGGCGAGCTTCTGTTTTGGTCATATCTGTTTGGGGTGCGGAATGCCTCTTGTATATGGATGGGCCTTTCTTTTTTTTAGATGAGGAAAGTTTTCCTTGATGATCGTTTGAAAAATTTCCTCAGGGGTGGTATTTTGAGATTCTTGCTCTGGTATTCCATGAATACGCATGTTAGGCTTCTTCAGGGTGTCCCATATCTCCTGAATATTTATCTCAAGTATTTTTTTGGCTTTAACAACCTCTTCCATTGAGCTGGTTAATATTCCCACTTTATCTTCAAAGTCTGAAATTCTGTTTTCTGCTTCGTTAGTTCTGCTGATAAGACTCTCTGTGGAGTTCTGGGTTGAATATAACTTGTTTTAGCTCAGTTTTAAACTCTGCTTGAGTCTGTTTTAACTGCTCTATGCCAGTTTTTGTTTCTTGCACTGTTTTTCTCAACTCCTCCAAGTGTCTGTTGTGTTCCTCTTCAAAGCGATTTATTCGATTATTTAATTCCTCCCTGATTTCCTCTTTCATAGTATTGAACATGGTAATGACCATATTTTGAAGGTCATTGTCCTGGGTCAGGCTTTCTTCGCCATTTTCCATGGGTTTGTTGTGGTTGGAGTCTAACATTATGGGATTAATTCCTTCAGTGGGAGATTTGTTTACCTGAGTGTTGTTTCTCATGGATTTGCAGTTTGACTTTGGCATTGTTGTTTTAACTCTTAAGATCTTCTTTCAATTTCTGTGCCTTTTTCACTAAACTGAATTATTTGGCCTGGGGTTTTGGGGGTGGGTAGAAATGGAGCTTACCTAGGTCGAGGTGAGTTCAGGCTGGACCGCCGCGTGTCCCAGGCAGCGGAGTGGGGGGAAGAGAGGATGGGGCATGGGCAGGGCGCTATTTAACCTGGTGGACCTGGGGGCGGGGCAGGGCGCAGAGGGGGTGTCCTCCTCCTCCCAGGCCCTGCAGGGTGGCTCTGGCTGGATGGTGCGAGAAGCTGGGTCCCTTGGGCGGCTTGGGGTCTTGGGGGTGGGCGGGGCAGAGTTACCTAGGTCGCGGGGTGAGGCCCGGCTGGAGTGCGCGAGCGCATTCCGAGTGGCGGAGTGGAGGGAAGGGCAGATTTCCTCTTTCATAGCATTGATCATGGTAACGGTCATACTTTGAAAGTTGTTATCTTGGGTCTGACTTTCTTGGCTATTTTCTGTGAATTTGTTCTGATTGCAATCCATCATTATGGGGTTAATTCTTTCGGTGGGAGATTTGACTTCTTGGGTTTTGTTTCTCTTGGATCTGCACTTTGACTTGGGCATTGTTGTTTGTCTCTTCAGACCTTTCAGTTTCTATGTGTTTTTGACTGAACTGATTTAGTTGGTATTACTGCTCTTGGGCAGTTATTACTAGTGTTTGCCTTGGAGTTGAGTACGTTTGTCTGTTATTTCCTAGATGAGGTTATTAGACTGTTAGTATTTCAGTTAAATCAGGGTTAGTAGACAGGGGGTGAATATTAGTATGGTAGTGCGCTTTTACGATTTAGTACCTTGATGATATGTGAGGGTGAGTGGTATAATCCCTGAAGTTGAATATGTTTTGGGGGTTGCTATATGGAAAAGTTAATGTACAGTGATTGATACTTGAAGGGAGCAGAATGGTAAAAAAAGGGTTTACTTATCTTTGGGCTGGAAGTGAAGAATCTGTCCCATGTGATCGGATGATTTTAGAGGACTTCAGATGTATGGCCTTTGTCCTCTAGAGCTTTGCTTGAGTTTTCTCTGGATTCTGTTGTATTCTGAATAGCAGTGTGTCCTCCCTAGACCACAAGTGAGGATCCCCAGCGGCGGGAGGGGCAAAGGGGCTGATGGAGATGGCAGAGCTCTTCACTTGGGACCTGTGACTTGGCTTAGTGGCCCACCAAGCTCCAGGCAGTCTGGTGTGAGGAGCTGGGAGAAGGGGAGACCTGAATACTGGTGGAACTTACCTGTGATGGAGGACCTTGAGCAAGTCCTGTCCCAGGCAGGCAGGCAGGCAGGCAGGCAGGAAGCACAAAGGGGCTGGGACCTAGGACATGGCCCAGGCAAACCTGAGGCAGCCTGGGTGTTACTCAGGCTGGCTGGTGGGGAGCAGCTGGGACAAGGTGCGACCTGGGGGGCTGGTGGAACTTACCTGGGATGGAGGACCCAGAGCAAGTCCTGTCCCAAGTGGGCAGGAGGGACAGGGGGCTGGGAAAAGGGCTGGAAGGAGAGGATGACTTGGGTGCTGAGGGAAAATACCTGGGAAGCAGGGTGCTTTACCTGGACTGCGAGGGAGGGAGCAACCTAGCTTACCCGGCGGGCGGGAGGGGGGAGGGGCGGAGCTGTTTTCATAGAGTCTTAAAACACATAGCTAGAGCATGACCCTACCCAGACTTAAGGATGATCTTCCCTATCAGTGAATGCAAGAAAAATAGTCTCCCATATGTATTTGCTGAAACTTGTCTTTCAGGTGATTCTAGATTGTATTCATTTAAAAACTGAGAGTAACTGGTTGACACATCACTTTTTAAGCTATTATCTTCTGTTCATGGCCCCATAGACTCATGACTATCCTTCAATCTGAAACCCGCTCAGTGTAGTTTTTGAAAGTCCGCATAATCAGTCTTCTGGCAGAAGATTTCCCTTGTTCTGCATTCCAGGGCCAGAAGTGACAGCTGCCACTATTTCTGCCTGGTGCTTTTTCCTGGGTTCTCAGATCAAAACTCAGGTCCTATTGCTTCTAATGCAGATGCTTAAACCCTCAGCCATCTCTCCACTACTATGTTCCAACGCTTTTAAGACAAAAGTCTCCAGTCATTAATATCATAGAGTTAAAAATTCTATTCAAAGCAGAATTGAGTATCTCAGGAATAATTCGTTCCAAAGCAAACCCCACATCTTACAGGGTAAACAAGAAATCCTGCATATCTAGCTTCTGGGTCTGGAAATGTAATAAAGAGTTTCCTCAAATATCCTTATAGCACTATTCCCACATATGTGCATTTAACACTAGTTTCTTTCTTGAACCAGCTCCTCTCTATGCCTATGGCTTTTCTCGATGTACATTCCATGATTACAACAACTGCCATCTCATGGTTCCATTGCAATGGTGACTTCACAATCATGTTCATACTATGGCCTTTTAAGGGTCTCTCTAATGAGACTCTGACAAACAATGCCTGGCCTAAGCTTTCTATGACCCCTTCATTCTTGCATCTCTCGAGCCTTCAGAATCAATAGTACATGGACTATATTGCCACATTCTGCCACCAGCTAAGAGCAAAACTATCTTAGCTTCTGTGTGCTGACTCCGGAGAAATTCTTTCTTTGGCAGTTTCTTTTTTCTTTTTTTAATTTTTTAAATTTTTCTTTTTTTTTAATTTCCGTTCATACAAACTTAATAGGTACACCAGTTCCCTCCCTCCCTCCCCCCTGAACCCCCTGCTCCCCCTCCCCTCAACCCTCCCTTCCCATCCCACAGTGCCACCCCCCCCCCAATTCCCAGAGTGTCCTTTAATGTGCATACTTGGCAGTTTCTTTCGAAAAGTGGATATGCCCTTCACTTTAGGCTTTTTTCATTTCAATGACTTGGGTCTTCTCATAAAGGAACCTCCAAATATTTGGCTTTTGCCATAAGGAAATCTTTTCTCCCTATTCAGAACACATTCTTTCTAGTTTCTGTGTATTTTTGTGTGTATGTGTGTGTTCATGAGCATTTCTGCATGTGAGTGGATATATATGTATGTGTATGTGTGTGTACTTGCACCATCTGTGACTACTAGCAGTTGATCCCTGCTAGTTTAGACCTGTTGTCTATCATCAGCAGCCAAAGGACTAATGGCACCCTGACTCAAGCATGGGATATATCTACAGCCAAAGTTCAGTGGCAGAGACTCATAATTATGCTTACTCTGGAAGATATAGTAGCAGTTCATGGTTGTTTGATGAAGAGCCTTACATAATCAGAATCTTCTCTGAGGATGTGCAAATACTTTGTGATTACTGGGAGAGACATCATCTTCAGAGATGTGTGGAGGCAATTGTATGTTTTCCATGCTGCTAAAGCAACTCCTTCCCAATGCTTCTCTCAGTAACCACTCATACAGGTCACACATGCAAGTAACCCTAGTGAAACACAGTGTTCCCCAAGCTAGACTGGAGGAGAATTACTCTTTTGTTCTTAGTGCTGTTTTGTGAGGGACTGGACTTGAAAAACTTATGGTCAGATGCATTGTTACTGGACTTACGTGTGTCTTGTGCAGTTGACCCATTGGGTACTAGCTCCAAACAAGGTGCAAACACATTCTTTCCTCCATCGATGTCATGTCAACTCTCATGGGAAGGTTGAAAATAGTACCAAGTGGGCTAGGTATGCCCTGAACTGAGTAGAATGGCAGCACTGCCCCCCCAAACAGATATTATGCTTGTTCTTGAGCTGTACCTCAAGAATAGCATGGCAGGCATGCAGACACTTAATAAGCATATAGTGGTCCATATCAGAAAAAGTAACTCTTCCTCTTCACTCAGTGTATTGTTGACATCCATTCTATCAGTCCAGAAAGTTATGTCTCCATGCAGAGTCAAAGATGTACTACACATCATATTTTTGTGACCTCCCAAAGAACAGAAAGAAAAATTAAAAATGCTCTAATAGAGTAAGTGAAAACAAACATAAAATAAAATGTACAACAATTGCCACTTTTCCTAGAAAGCAGCTGCCTGACCTCCAAGGATCTTGGCAAAGGTCTCCCTTCCTTCCTATGAGTCACAAGGTTCCCCTCACTTTTCACCTGGAGCAGGTCAGATGCGATGCTTTCTCCCTCTTTTCATAAACAACACCAAGCTGTGAGAAGGGTCAGTGGTGACCTTTTCCTCAACTGATAGTATTGATGAGGTCTCATAAAGCATGGGTTGGAGTTCAGATTTATCCATCTTATTGAGAATTCTCACTTCTCTCAAGTTGAGACTTTCCAAAATATTCACTAAAGAGCCCATAGATTACAGTGGACTTACATGTATAAACAGAGTTTATTAGATTGCTTTACCAGATGAAATGTGAGTAGACCAATGATAACTGTCCACAGATGCTCAGCTCTAGAGCCAAATACCTGAGTACCCCAGTGTGGTGATGAAAGATGAAAAGAATACTGGGAAATCTTCCAACAAATCTAGTCTGGTGTAAGGCCTGAGGACTCTCTGAGAATCCATGAACTTCAGTACTAGTGGAAGGACGGAGAGGCTGAGCTCCCACATCCATGAAGAATGGCAGTTGCGAAGAAGAGCAGCAATGAGGAGAGGCAGCAGGAAGGATTGGCACCAACGAAGAAAAGGCTGAGCAGCAGATACTGGAGGATGCCCATCTACCGTGGGCTGGGTCTTCCACATCTGTTAGAGAACAGGCATGCTCCTACAGGCATGCTCAAGGGCTCCCCTAGCTATCAATTCTTGTCAGTTGGGCCCAAATCTCATCTTGGAACTGTCAATTTGAAACCAGTATTTACATGTCACAGGTGATAATTCTCTACCTCCAGAGAGTCAGTAGGCACTAAGACTATTTAAAGGCTCTCTTAAATAATGAAGATAAAAATTATTTAAGTCATCTGTTTGTGTTGAGATCCAGGACAAATGATTTTACTTATTTAGTAACCTATGAACACAATTTTATCCTTGGCCGTGAACTGGATTCTAAACAGTTCCCCTCTCATGTGTTATGCTTCAGTAATGCTTGTCCTTTATCTATCATCCTCTTGTTTCCAATACCTTTGGGGACCTCAGGTGGTGCTACATGTCCCTAATCATTCTCATAAGTAAGACCATCTTTGATTGACTGTTCTCTTTTATTTCCTTGTCTGAGTCTTAGTGCTGTGATACATAACCATGACACAGAAAACTTAAAGAAGAAAGGGTTTATTGGCTCACATTTTTTTCAGGGAACACCCCAGCATGGAACAGTGGCAGGAGTCAAAAGTGAGAGCAACAAATGATCTCATTGCTGATCAGCCCAGCTTTGGATCCCCTCTATAGGACTTGACTCTGTTCAGAAGGTCAATGAGGCTTCAGAAGGTGTTAATGATGTCAAGATAATCTTTCACATGCAAATTCTAATATATCTCTCCATGAAGTACAATCATTCTTTCAAGTTTAAAATTGACTCTAAATATCTCTCTGTAGTTATGCAGCCTTTTTTCTTAAGCAAAAAGCATGAGCAGTTCTGTTACACAATTTCTGGGTTTGAACAGCAGTTAGAATGGTACCATCTGGTCCACTGTCCTGCAGGTACATAACTATGTGTGGGACTTTAACTCCTTTTTGAAAATGCTTTTTGCTACTCAAAGGAGATAAAGCTGCAATAGAACAGCACTTTAATATAAGCTCCTCTGAAGAGGTTATCCTGTGGGGAGGCAGTGAGCATCCTGAGAAAGGGTAAAAAGAATGCATCTTTCTTTGTCTGCTATTGAGAAATTAAATCTTTGAACTGTCCTAACATAATCAAAGTCTTGCATAAAATCAATACTGCAAAACATCTATCTCTTGATGGATTCTGTCTATAGTCCAAAGCTGAAGAACATCATCATAGAGTCATGACCATCTAAGGGAGGAGGAGGAGCAGGAAGAGGAAGACAATCAGAATGTTGTACATCCTGCATTACTGACATCTTGAAGTGCATTGTATACATAAACCTTGAGTCTGAAAATATGATTGGCCACATTGAGAAGGAAGAGAATATGGACTCTTCCCTAAGAGACTATATTCTTTATGCTATGCCAATGCAAAAGGCAGTATTGAGTACCTGAAACCAAAAAACTGAGGAGAAGCAATAAAGAAATGCAAAGCTGAGTGACTTTCTTGATACAAGCACAAATCTGACACCATGCAAACGTTGGTGATATTATTTGATACCCTACCATAATGTTCACCAGAACTTTTTGCATTTAATGGATAGAATGGGCTCGTCAGTGACAATTTTGAAGTTTTGGAGTGTGCTCCACTTTACATTCAAGTCTGTCTTTCTTTCCAAGAACCATTACCTAATGGATCTTGTGGAAACTTAGCAGTCCAGAGGTGAAGAAGCAATAATGGAATAAAACTTTTATCTTTGCCTCTGAAGAGGTGACACTCATTAGAAGACATGGAACAATCTGAGCAATGGGAATGGGAACTCTTCCGTGATCATAACTGAAACGGACTAAATGAAATAAGTGGAACACTCTCATGTGACTGAACTCTCCAATATCATCAATAACATTGACAACACTAACTTGGTCATCGAATTTTACATGAGAAAGTCATACAATATGAGTATTTCCAAGAGGAAGATGAGAATCATATATGTCTTGCTGAAATCTATTGGATTTCAAAATAAGTGTGAGAGGAGCATCAAAACAGAAAAAATATTGGTAGATACCTATGAGGTATGAAGCTGAGAGACAGTGATGAAGCAAGCCAAATACCCATGAGAAAGGCAGGACGCTTCCATAGGCTTCATTGTGTATTAGGAGAAGGGATTTGATGAGTTTGTCATTAACACCTGAAATCAAGGAGTATTTCTCTACTTCATGGTGACTGGGTATCTTTTTCAAAAGGAAAGGCCCAACCAGGCTCAGAACGCCATACATTAAGCATGTGAGTCATCCATTTCCTCTCAGTTCTCCACATGTTCAACGTGAACACAATGTCAGTGGATGCAAGATCTTTGAGTACAGAAGAAAGGGTAGCAGAAGACATAGCATGTGTTCTACACACTAATTGTAGAAGAAGAGACATTTCTCAACACATCCCCTGTACACCCAGTGTGATCCTGTGGCTGTGGAATGTATGAGCAGCATTGTGAGGCAGAGAACAGCAGGTCCTCCCAGGATGAGTTCCTCAGCAGCATGTCGTCACAGTGCACATCATCTGAAACCTCTCAGTCACTAAAGTCACTGCCATGGAACAAAGTAAATGTCACAACACAAAGAGCAACAAATTCCCAAGGGATCTGTCCCATTTCCCTGTAAGGGAGGAAGCATCGTGGAAAAGCATAGAAACAGCCATTTGTCTTCCTCTCTAACATCATGAAGAATACTTGTGTACAGCCCTACAGTGTGCTCACAGCTGCCTATGAAATCTAAAATGAGTGTGATATTCAGGAAGTCTCCAGGAGCAAGTGCTTAATGATCTTTCATACATTCACTAAAGGGACTATTCTTGGAGTGAAATAAGGTCCTTTCAATGAATGGGGAAAACAATCAATAGTCGTGAAAATCAGTGGGAATGCAGCCATGATAGAAACTACCTAAGCAATAAGAACAGTAAATTACAGTGGATATGCACATTATAGAGTTCAGCCCAGGTGATGTAAACAAACTTTTAAGCAGAAAATAAAGACATCTAACGACAGAACATTTTATCCCACAAAAGGACCCTACTTGGGGACATTTTCATGGCTCCATTAAGTCAGACAGCAGGGCTGCCATGACTTCCTCACACCCCTCCTAGCTCCATTTCCATGGAAGGAGCTGCAGTGATTATGACCCTCCTCTGTGACCTTGTCTTCTAAACACAACAACATCAGAAGCCACAGCATGCCCTGCCACCTGAACTTCCAGAAGAAGAGAACTCTTTCTCAATACACAGGCCTTTAGCGTGCTTCTGTGGCTGTGCACTACGTGAACAGCAGCTGGAGGGAGTTTGAAAATAGACAGTATTCTGTGGAGTAATTATATCTAACATGATGGGAAACTTGTAGTGACACACTGAGAATGTTCCTATTGCTGGCAGTCACGACCTTTAGGGAAAACTTTTGTTCAGCCCCAGTGTGGGACCAGAGACATTCTAATACATTCAAGTCAAGCCTTGAAAGGAGGAAGACTCTGAGTACAATGTCCTTCAAGTAAGTCTGAATGTGAATCCAGGGAGCTGAGGGCAACCTCATCCCAACTGTGGGCAGGATTCAGGAGAACATAGAAAAGAAATCAGAGTCCTGAGACGCAATGTGAACCTTGCAAGAGGAGGGCAACCTCATCATAGTTATGGTCAGAATCTGTGGCCATGCACCTGATTTCACTTTTTATCTTCTTTCTTTGGATGTTGTATGGCCTTTGAACATTTTCTGACATATGTTGAGGATTCCTTGCATGGAAAAAGGGGTCAAGGACAGAGAGTCTCTCACTGAAGAACTGTAAGATCATGGTGGCCCCAGGCAAGAGAGGTTCCATGAAGTGTAACTGGTCTGCAACCTGGTCACAGAGTCACTGGTGGCCGTGAAAATTATTCCCAAGGGGAAAGAGAAGGCCTGTGTGATAGCAGCAGAGGTTGAAATCTTAAGGAGTCCAGACCATACCAATATTGTACGGTTGTTTCACATCATTGGCAAGAAAGATACTGGAAGTTTGTTTTAGAATACCACACATGTGGAGAGCTTTGTAGCGGAGTGGTAGATGAGGGGTTATAAGTTAGAGGAGGCATAGAAAAAAGAGTAATTGCCCATAGAGCTATTAACCTGACAGCATCTTTGTGGAAAGATAAGGAATATAAAATTGAGTGGCTTAGGACTGATTCAGAGTGAGCAGGGGGGAGAAGCTGGGAGCATTCCGTGGTAATCCAGACTACTAGACCCCCAAGTTCTACCAGGGTTAATGGTATAACACCCTGGTAATAGATGTTTGGAACATGGCGATCATCCTGTACTTTAGAGTGACAGGCTCACCCCCATTTCCTGAGAAGTAACTGCTAGGTTTTAAAGAGGCAAGTGTTGAGTGCAAGGTTCTCTGTCCAATTACTTGCAAACAGATGTATGGAAAGGTATCAAGAATATGCTAAGTATAGACCCTGAGCAGAGGAACTATAGATGACATCCTGTGTCTTCCATGTTTAAGAGATGGTTAGGAGGATCTGTGGATTCTGCTGGAGATAGCATATCCAGGAAATCAGACCTTAACATCCTGGTATTCATGGGAATCATGGAGCAGAACCCCTAAACTTAAAGGCATCTTTAAGTGATAATTGTATTAATTCTATAATGACCACATACTTAATGCTTAGGTATCACTCACTCACTCACTGTGGGAACACCAAAGTGAAGCCTTGTCAGCTACATGGATCCCTGACCCCTACAGGTCTGCTGTGCTGCATTCTGACCCTAAGCAGGGGAACCAGTCTGCTTACCCTCCCTACCTTCCCTGTCTTCCCTTTTCCTGCTCTCTCCAAAGTGTTAAGTGATAAGAAGGTCCCAGGAAATCTCAAGCTGTTTCCCACCATTTTTATTCCTGAACTAGAGGAAGCGTCACCGCTAAGCATCTCTCCAGAGTGCAGAACCCATGGAGAGCACCTGGAGGGTGATGATAGAGGGCAGAACCACCACCATCCACTCTTCACGGACAGGCTCGTCCTTGGAAGCCTCTTTTAAGGCAGAACCTCATGATGACTCAGGCTACCACCTGTCATTCTTTCAAACCAGACCATCATGCATTGTGTCTTGTCACAAAACACAGACACAGCTTTTCCCTCTTCTTAAAAGTCATTTAGGAAAAGCTCAAGGAGTCAGTGGCAGGGCATGCCTGTAAGCAGAAGGCAGCTTCTCCTCATCTGTGGGCAGCTTGTTGCCTATAAACGTGCTTTTCACTTTTTCTCTTCTTTCTTTGTTAGGGGGTGCTGATGCTGAGCATTTCCTGAACATATAATGAGGAAGTCGACCATGGCAAGAGAGATCAAGAACAGTTCATAGCAGGAAGAGTCTTTCTCTGAAGAAATAAGATCATGATGACCCCAGGCCAGAGATGTGAAAATGGTTTCCTACCTGGTCACAGATACATAGGTAACTGTGAAGATTATTCTCAGGGACAGAGAATGTCTCTGTGATAGCAGCAGACATTGAAATCTTAAGAAGCCCATGGAATGTATCCACATCCTTTTAGAATATTCCATGTAATTTACATGAATAAGGTGAGTTTTAGAATATTACTCAGGTGGAGAATTTTATACCAGTGAGGTCAATAAATGAGGAGGGGATAAGAAACTTTAAATGGATGCCTAGAATCCTCAGGTATTGCCATGAAAGCATTGCCCACAGTGATATCAACCTAAGAAATTCTTAGTGGAAAGACAAGGAACATACAATTGAGTGACTACAGAATGAGACAAAGAGTGATCATGGAGAGAAGCTGTAAGGTTTCTGTGGCATTCTATCTTACTGCGCTTCTGAGTTATAGGAGGGCAAATAATATAACAGTGTGGCTATAGACATGTGCACCATTGGGGTCGACTTGCACATCATGTTTATGGAGATTCTCCCAATCCTGGGAAAGAGCTGCAAGGAAGTAAAGAGGCAAGTGTTGGCTGTGAGGTTCTCTGCTCAATTAAATCTGTCACCAAACCAATGAAAGCTGGTCAAAACATGCTAACAGTAGACTCTGGGGCAGAAATCAACTAGAGGGCAAGTCATGGGCTTTCCATGGCTAGAGATAACATCTCCACTAACCCAGACCCCAACATCTTAGTGCTCATTATAAGCATGAGGCATAACTCCTGGGAAATATAGGTAGTTTCATGTGACAATTCACTAACAACATCCTGGTGACACACTTAATGTTTAGATATGAGTCAGTGTGTTCAAACCCCAGAAAGAAGCCTAGTCAACTGAATGGTTCCCTGATCCCTATAGATCCCCTGTCCTTGCATTTGACACTAAGGAGGGGAACCAGTCTGTCTACCTTTCCCACCTTTCTTTTCCTGCTCTGTCCAAGCTGCTCAGGGATGAGAGGGGCAGAGGAAGTCTCAGGCTTCTTCCCTGAAAAATGAGCAAACATCATAACAAAATGTCTCTCTAGAGTGTACAACCCATGAAGAGCACCTGGGGAGATGAGAGAGTCAGTACCCACTCCTGGGACTCCTCATAAACGGATTCATCCTCAGAGAGTGCGTGCTTGGATGCCTCTTCCACTGAGACTCGGGATGAGTTCACTGTGGTCACATGCTATCAGCAGAGCTGCAAGTCCATGGAGGATGTTTCACCTCCCTGCCCCACATCAGATGCCTCTTACAATGACGGCAGGAAACAAACCACCCTCAGCCCAAGCAGTGCCACTTCTACGAATACTTCATGGACAGGTTCATTTTTTGGAGCGCTCATCTTTAGAAGGCCCTTCTAAGCAGGAACCTCATGATCACTCACTGATACCATGTGTCACTCCCACTAAACAGGCCATTTTGGAATGACTGCCCTCATGTAGTCTCAATATCGGAGTTTGTTTTCTTGCTTCTGTGATAAAGATCCATGACCCATAAACCTTAAAGAAAGGTTTGTTTGGCTCACAGTTTCAGGCTATAGCCCAACATGTGAAGAAAGTAATAGTGATATGTGCATTCTTGCCAGTGCTCAGCTCAGTCTCTACCTAGGGAGGGGATCCCAAAGTAGGAAGTGGCTCTTGGACAGAAGATGAGTCTTCAAACAGTATTTACCACAAGCAAGATAATCTTTGATAGGCAACCTCAGAAGCTTGTGGCGAAGATCATCCTCCATTCTTTCAAGTTAAAAACTGAGATAAAGCATTACTGTCATGTTGTCTAACACTTTTCTCAAGAAGCATGGGCAGTTCTATTACTCAGTTTCTGTATTGCTGTAGTACTCAGATTGGTTTTATCTGGTTCAGTATCATACAGGTTCAGTATCATACAGGTTCATGACTTTGTATAGGTTAAGCTTTTCTATTTCCTGTGAATATTCTTTTCAACTTTTTCCCATCAAAAGACAGACGTTTATAATAGAATAGAACTACAATACCAGCATGTTTAAAGAGGCGACCCTTGTGAGTTTCCAGTGTATATCCTCAGAAAATGGAATATGTGGTCCAACTTTTTCCAAGTAGAGAGGGGGATGCAGCATTGGAAATCTTTCCTTCACTGAGGCCAGAATCCCATGGTGGTACAGGGGGCCCATCACGGGGTGTCTGCCTGGAGCTGCTCCTCTTCTGGGACTCACACTTGGGCAGCTCTGCTTCCTTCTGTCTTCATTGCAGCCTGTTTCTTCCAGGCCCAAATGCAGACATGTCCTGACACCTTTGGCTCGTATTTGCTGTTGTCATTATTCTCATCCCTGTGGTAGGTTCTTCTGCTTGATATTACTCTTTGTCAGTATATTGAGAACTCCAGTCATAACATGTCTGCAAAAAGTATCAAAAAACTAATTATAATTAGTGTTGAACATGTCTTTAGGGAAGTAGCAAGCTCAATATTTCTCTCAAACTCCTCAGTATGGTCTGAAGGAACCAAGACTCTGCAAAGAAAGACAGAGAAGCAAAAGCTTAAAGTTTGGTGACTCTGGACACACAGAGGGACTCAGCAGATTTTTTCTTTATTCATTTTTCCTGAACATCATCTGAGTCATTTTCTGCTTATGACACAATACATAGCACTAGAGATCAAGAAAAGTAATGAATGTAATTGAGTTTCTCATGTGAGGCCAGATGTAGTAGGAGTCAAGGGTGAGAATTGCTTCCTGGAACAGGTAACCTGAGATGATCTGAAGACTTGGGCTACTCTGGGACCAAAGTCAGGGTGAATTAAGACTGGGTAAACAAATGATTGAGTAGATAGATAGATCTCTACTTGGCAGGGAGTAACATAAGAGCCCGCGTAGTCCTTGACTTGGAAACATGGCTCCTAGAGGAAAGAAGGTCAGAGGTAGATGTCTAGGTGGTTCTGTGTCTGTCATTCTGGCTATTTTCCTATTGGCATAGGTGAATGCTTCCCCAGGAAACCTTTGTCCTTGTATGTCTTATTTCCAAGAAAACATCCATAATGAGATCTCTCTTAGAGTCTGTGTCTCAAACTGTGTCTCTGTGCTCTGTCTCTCTGTGCTCTCTATTTCTGTGTGTATCTGTGTGTGTACAGATTAATCCCCAGCATGTCCTGACAGGTCTTCATAAGGTAGGGCTCTTTCTAGTCTTAAATTCCTATTTTATCTGTTTGAGATGCTTTCTCTCTGTACTCTAGTCTTACCTTTCAATTTGATCTATCATTCCAGCAAACCTCAAGTTTTGCCTCACCAACATAGAGACAACCACAGCCTGAAACCTCTGAAAGCATGAGCTACCAGAAATCTTTCCCCTTGTTATGGCAAGGATTGTGTCATTTTATAAAATGTGGTTGGTGGGTGTGCATTGAAAGGCCAGAGATATAGCTACATACTTTTCCCTTCCTTTTCTTTGTCACCCAGTACCCAAATTCTTTGCCTTTTAGGTCAGTAGTAAAGGAGGAAATGCTGAACTATGTCAGTTTGAGCCTGCAAGGAAAACATCTGCAGCTGACTGTGCTGTGGATAGAGTTTTCCACTTTGGATAGTGGACCCTGGTAATGTAGGATACTGTGATCGTCCATAAGTGCAGACGCTAGGGACCTACTTTAGAGGGGCTTTAACTGGGCAGGTCAGAGCTATCATCTACCTGCACAAGGAGTACTATTAAGACCCTGTATATTTCTGTCCATATGATGGTCACAAAGGATGGAGGACAGATAGTACACCTGGTAACTTAGTTCCCTAACACCTGTGTAGATGACTTCTCTTTTGAACAGACACATCCAACTCCAAGGCAAATACTAACAGTGACTGCTCAAGTGTAGTAATAGTATCTAATTCAAATCAGGCAAAAACACACATCAAGAATGACATAAGAGATGAAACAAAAATCCCAAAACGAAAATCAAGACAATAAATCTCCTACAAAAAAAATCAACCCCATAATGATGGATTCCATCATAATGATGGAATCCATGTGCATCAGAATAAACTCACAGAAAACAGTCAAGAAAGGCATACCTGATATAATGATTTTCAAAGTTTGATCTTTACTATGATCAAAACAATGAAAGATGAAATACTGAAGGAGTTATATAATGACATCAACCAATGTGAACAGGAATACAACAGGCACTTGGATAAGATGAGAAAAGCAGTTGAAGAAACAAAAACAGGCATAGAACAGTTAAAAGATTCTCAAGCAGAGATTTAACATGAACTAAAACACAAGCTGTAACGGTTACTCTTAACTATTGCTGTGAGAGAGCATGCAAAATCAAGCAACTTAAAAGAGAAAGGGAGGGCCTGGAGAGGTGGCTCAGGGGTTAAGCCTCTGCCTTGCAGGTGGAAGGTCCTGAGTTCAGATTCTAGACCCCATATATAAATGCAGGGCAGAAGCGGGGGCAGCCTGCGTTTTTGATCCTGGTATGGCAGAGCCTATGAATCCCGGGGCAGAGTAAACAAGGAGGAGGTGGAAGTGGTCCATGGTGGTTCCCAAATTCGCCTGTGGTTCTACACACACACACACACACACACACACACACACACACACACACACACACGCATACCTGAATAAAAAAAAAGAGAGAAAGGGAGATTTATACAGTTTATGGTTCCAGAGGAGAGAAACAGTCTTTCAAAGTGAGGTGGCATGGCTGGTTGGCCAAAGCTGGAGAAGGCTATGTCACTGCAGCCATCTTGGAGGCTGAGAGTTGCAAGACTGCTTGCTGCAAAGGTAGACTTCTCCTGGAGTTAGGGTGGAACTAATCCACCTCAAGGCCCACCCCTTGTGACTGCCTTCCTCCAGCAAGGCTCCATCTCTTAAGGTGCCATGACCTTCAGAAACACATGAGACTGTGGGGGACACATTTCAAATCATGACACAAGCTATCTTCGACTCAGAACTCAACAGAGTCTTATCAGCAGAACTAATGAAGCAGAAAATAGAATATCATATCTTGAAGAGAAAATGGAAAAACAAACTAGTTCAATCAAAGAGGTTGCTAAAGTCAAAAAGATATTTGAGAGGAATATTCAAGAGATATGGGACACCTTGAAAAAGCCCAATATGCACATCCATAGAATATAAGAACAAGAAATACAAAATACCACACCTGAGGACATTTTTGAAATTATCATAAAGGAAAACTTTCCACATCTAAAGAAAGAGAGGTCCATCCAAATACAAGAGGCATTCTGCACCCCAAACAGACATGACCAAAATAGAAACTCACCACGGCAAATAACAGTGTAAACAGTATACATTGAAGAGAAAGATAATTTGCTAAGAGCTTCAAGAGAAAAAAGTCACTTTTAAAGTTAAACATATTACCCTTTTACCCCACCCCGCTGCGCCGGTCGGGACGCGCCCCCGCGCGGTCCAGCCGGGCCTCACCCGCGACCTAGGTAAGCCACGCCGGTGCCCGCCCACCAGAACCCCAGGTCAGCCCAAAGGGACCCGGCTCGGACTCCCACCATCCAGCCGGAGCTGCGCTTAGGGCCAAGGGACGAGGAGGACCTCCCCCTGCGCCCGGGCCCCGTCAAGCTGCCCTCGGGTCAAATAGCTCCACGCCGACGCCCCCATCCTCGCTTTACCCCAGCCCGCTCCGCCAGTCAGGACGCGCAAGCGGTCCAGGCGGGCCTCACCCGCGACCTAGGTAAGCTCTGTCCCTGCCCACCCCCAGAACCCCAGACCAAATAATTCAGTTTAGTGAAATTGAAAGATCTTAAGAGTTAAAACGACAATGCCAAAGTCAAACTGCAAATCCATGAGAAGCAACACTCAAGTAAACAAATTTCCCACTGAAGAAATTAATCCCATAATGTTAGACTCCAACCAGAACAAACCCGCGGAAAAAGGCCAAGAAAGCCTCACCCAGGATAACGACTTTCAAAATATGATCATTACCATGTTCAATACTATGAAAGAGGAAATCAGGGAGGAATTACATAATCGAATCAATCGCTTTGAAGAGGAGCACAACAGACATTTGGAGGAGTTGAGAAAAACAGTGCAAGAAACAAAAACTGGCATAGAGCAGTTAAAACAGACTCAAGCAGAGTTTAAAGCTGAGCTACAAGACAAGTTATCTTCAACCCAGAACGCCACAGAGAGTCTTATCAGCACAACTAATGAAGCAGAAAACACAATTTCAGACCTTGAAAATAAAGTGGGAGTACTAACCAGCTCAATGGAAGAGGTTGTTAAAGCCAAAAAGATACTTGAGAGAAATATCCAAGAGATATGGGACACCCTGAAAAAGCCTAACATGCGTATTCATGGAATACCAGAGCAAGAATCTCAAAATACCACCCCTGAGGAAATTTTTCAAACAATCAAGGAAAACTTTCCTCATCTAAAAAAAGAGAGGCCCATCCATATACAAGAGGCATTCCGCACCCCAAACAGATACGACCAAAACAGAAGCACGCCACAGCAAATAATAGTTAAAACACTCCACATTCAAGATAAAGAACTGGTGCTGAGAGCTTCAAGGGAGAAAAAACAAGTCACTTTTAAAGGTAAACCTATTAAAATAACAAATGACTTCTCAGTCGAAACAGTAAAAGCAAGAAGAGCTTGGAGAGACATACTTCAAGTATTGAATGAGCAAAAATGTCAACCCAGGCTGATTTACCCTGCAAAACTATCAGTCATCATCGAGGGAGAAAGAAAAATTTTCCAGCACAAAGACAACTTGAAGGGATACATGTCCACCAAACCAGGCCTTCAAAAAATGCTAGAAATCAGATAAAAAGTAATCATTTTGCAAATGGGTGATGGACCCCTCCCTCAGTGAGGTTTCCTACTCTTATTACATCTACCCTTGAATGTGCTATTACAACAAGACTCCAGTTTAACAGCTTTTTGTCTCTGGCCAGGGGGTGACATACAGTGCCCAGCAGAATGGAGTGAAGGGAATTGCAGGAGCAGCAAAACTGCAAAAGAAAATCAACAAACCACAATCCAGAACTTCAGAGACTCTATATCAATCACATAGAACTAGGACAGCCTAATCTCTCCCCATCCTGGAGCTCAGGGACATTTGCGAAAGAGGGGGCGGTAAGATTGTAAGAGCAAAAGGATGGGAGGAGCAACGATTTGCAAGATTCTCAACAATAGTTGGGGCCAAAGCAATCATAATGGGACTTTGCATGCCCTGCGCAATGTCCAGCGCACTGTTGCCCTCATAAAGTCTAGCATCTGTTAAGGGCACCGAGACCCCTGGAGGCAAGGGATTGACAGCCATAGTAGTGATCTTATGCTTAAGGGGAACAAGAGAAAGGGCTTATGGAAATTCCACTGGGTCCTTATATGTCATCGGAGAGGAGGACCCAGAGGAGAGTTAGGCGTACACAATAAAGGACTCTCTGGGAATTGGGGGGGAGGCACTGGGGGAAGGGGAGGGGGAGGAGGGGGGAGGGAGGGAACTGGTAAAAAATTTTAAAATGTATAATTAAATTTTTAATAAAAAAAAAAGAAAAAAAATGCTAGAAATGATACTCAAGCGTGAAGAAAAAAAAAACAGGCATATCCAGGAGAACAGAAGGCAAGTATAACATCATTAAAAATGAAGGAATATACTTATAAAAACTACTAAACATAATAAATGTCTGGAATTAAAAATAGTTTCTCCATTATAACACTAAATGCTAATGGAATTAATTCACCGATCAAGAGACACAGATTACACATTTGGATTAAAAATCACAATCCATCAATCTGCTGCCTGCAGGAAACCCATCTCACCACAAAAGATAGGCATGCTGTAAAAATAAAAGGCTGGTCAACAATTCTACAAGCAAATGGAAGCAGAAAACAGGCAGGGGTAGCCATTATGCTATCAGACAAAGTGGACTTCAAACCAAAGAAAATTATAAGAGACACGGATGGATACTACATTTTAGTCACAGGTACAATTCACCAGGAAGACTTCACAATACTGAACATATATGCACCCAATACGGGCCCCTCCACATTCATTAAGAAAATCCTACGGCGTCTAAAGCAAGAAATCAACCCCCAAACGATAATTCTTGGGGACTTCAACAACGCCCTCTCAACATGGGATAGATCAACAGGTCAAAAGCTTAACAGAGACACTTTGGAACTTAATCAAACCCTGAAAGAAATGGACCTTATAGATCTCTATCGAACTTTTCACCCACGTACCAAAGAATACACATTTTTCTCAGCAGCACATGGAACTTTCTCCAAAATAGATCACATATCGGGCCACAAAACGAATCTACACATATACAAGAAAGTTGAAATTTTAACCTGTGCCCTATCAGACCACCACGGCCTAAAGCTGGACATCCACAACACATCAAACAAGAGAAAATACACTAACTCCTGGAAACTTAACAATATGATGCTGAATGAGAACTGGATTCAGGAAGAAATTAAAAAGGAAATTCAAAATTTCCTGAAAGTGAATGATAACGAAAACACAACTTACCAAAATCTCTGGGACACAATGAAAACTGTTCTAAGAGGTAAGTTCATAGCTCTTAATGCCTACATCAAAAAAATGGAAACATCAGAAATAAACAACTTAACAGTGCAGCTTAAAGCTTTAGAGAAACTAGAGCAATCTGATCCCAAAAGTAGTAGAAGAGAGGAGATTAGCAAACTAAGGGGAGAAATATCTGAAATCGAGATTAAGAAAACGATAGAAAAAATCAACCAGTCAAAAAGCTGGTTCTTTGAAAAATCAATAAGATTGATACACCCCTAGGTAAATTAACCAAAAGCAGGAGAGAGAAAACCCAAATTAACAAAATCAGAAATGAACATGGAGTTATCACTACTGATGTCCAAGAAATCCAGAGAATTATAACATCATATTTCAAAAACTTATACTCTGTGAAGTTTGACAACACAAAAGAGATGGATGAATTTCTAAGTAAACACAATTTACCTAAATTGAATCAGGAAGTTGTGAATTATTTAAATAGTCCTATAACATATAAGGAAATTGAGGAAGTAATCTCGAAACTTCCCACCAAAAAATGTTCTGGACCAGATGGATTCAGCACAGAGTTCTACCAGACATTTAAGGAGTTAATAATACCAATACTCCTTAAACTGTTCCATCAAATAGCAAAGGAAGGAACACTACCAAATTCCTTCTATGAAGCTAATATCGTTTTAATCCCAAAACCTAATAAAGACTCACTTAAAAAAGAAAACTATAGGCCAATCTCTCTGATGAACACAGACGCAAAGATTCTCAACAAAGTTTTAGCAAATCTGATTCAAAAACATATTAAAAAGATTATTCATGGGGACCAAGTAGGCTTCATCCCCGGCACACAAGGTTGGTTCAACATACGCAAATCAATAAATGTAATTCATCATGTAAACCAGTCCAAAGTCCAAGACCACATGATACTCTCGATAGATGCAGAAAAAGCTTTTGACAAGATCCAACAGCTTTTTATGATCAAAACGCTAGAGACAGTAGGAATGGAAGGAACCTTTATCAATATAATAAAAGCTGTATACAACAAGCCCACAGCAAGGATTATGCTGAATGGGGAACAATTGGAAGCATTCCCACTTTGATCAGGAACTAGACAGGGCTGTCCACTCTCACCACTTCTATTCAATATTGTACTTGAAGTCTTAGCTGAAGCCATAAGACAAGAAAGGGACATAAGAGGGATTCAAATCGGCAAGGAAGAAGTCAAGCTATTGCTATTTGCGGATGACATGATCTTATACCTGAGTGATCCCAAAAACTCCACCAGGAAGCTCCTGAAACTAATTGAGAAGTTCAGCAGAGTGGCAGTATACAAAATAAATGTGCAAAAATCAGAGGCCTTCCTATATGCCCAGAATGAAAGAAGTGAAAAACCCTTGAGAGAAACTATCCCATTCACTATAGCCCCTAAAAAAGTGAAATACCTTGGTATAAACCTAACCAAGGAGGTAAAAGACCTTTACAATGAAAACTTTAAAACCCTAAAGAAAGAAATTGCAGAAGACACCAGAAGGTGGAAAGACCTCCCATGTTCCTGAATTGGCAGAATCAACATCGTAAAAATGACCATCCTACCAAAGGCAATATACAAATTCAATGCTATACCAATTAAAATCCCAAAGCAATTCTTTAAAGAAGTTGACCAAACAATCTCAAAATTCATATGGAGGCACAAAAGATCCAGGATAGCAAAGACAATCCTGAGTAACAAAAACACTGCTGGAGGTATTACCATACCAAACCTTAGTCTATATTACAAATCCATAGTTATAAACACAGCCTGGTCCTGGCTCCAAAATAGACACACAGATCAATGCATAAGGATTGAAGACCCAGATATAAGCCCACAAAATTACAGCCTTTTGGTCTTTTACAAAGAATCCAATGGAAAAAGAACAGCATCTTCAACAAATGGTGCTGGCAAAACTGGATCTCCACATGCAGAAGATTAAAGCTGGACCCATACTTGTCACCATGTACAAGACTTAATTCTAAATGGATCAAGGACCTTGATATCAGGCCAGAGACTATAAAAAACCATAGTTGAAAGGATAGGGAACTCCCTCGAGCTGATTGGGCTAGGCCAACAGTTCCTCAACAGACATCCAATGGCACAGTCACTGCTACCAACTCTCAACAACTGGGATCTTGTGAAATTAGAGCTTCTGTTCAGATAAAGAGATTGTAATGCGAGCTCAAAGGCAACCCACAGAATGGGAGAAAATCTTCACTAACCACATATCTGATAGAGCTCTACTGTCCAGAGTGCACAAAGAACTTAGAAAACTAAACATCAAGGAAACCAATGGCCCAATTAAAAAATGGGCCCTGGAACTTAAAAGAAATTTTACCAGGGATGAAATTAAAATGTCTAACAAATATCTTAAAAATGCTCCACTTCTTTAGCCATCAGGGAAATGCAAATCAAAACTTCCCTGAGATATCATCTCACTCCGGTCAGGATAGCAATAATCCACAACACAAACAACACCAAATGCTGGAGAGAATTTGGAGAGAGGGGAACTCTCCTACATTGCTGGTTGGAAGCAGGCTCATACAGCCACTCTGGCGAGCCGTCTGGAGATTCTTAAAGAAATTAAAGATTGAAATTCCATGTGACCCTGCGATTCCACTTTTGGGTATAACCCCCCATAAAGCAGAGGTTCACCTTGATAGCACAAGCACGACCGTGTTCATAGCAGCACTGTTTACAATAGCAAAGACATGCAATCAACCCAAATGTCCAACAGTTGACGAGTGGATAAGTAAAAGGTGGTACATCTATACAATGGAGTACTACTCAGCCATCAAAAATGATGAATTACTGGAATTTGCCAGGAAATGGATGTCATTAGAAACAATTATATTAAGTAAAGTATCCCAGACCCAGAAAATTAAGCACCATATGTACTCCCTAATAAGTGGCTCCTAATACCAAACCCACCCAACCCATCTTGAGACACTCATAGGTAAATCTATGTATTGCCTACAGTAATTGCAAGGATTATGAACAGGAGGGATGGGGTTTGAGGGCCACACCAGAAACAAGGAGAGACGTGACCATGTTACAGTAGAGAAAGTAGGCCTCCATCAAAGAGTGCAAGAAAGTAATGTGACACCTAGTTAAGTTCACAATTCGTTCCTGATCATTTACAACTAAGGGGGTATGAACTCACCAGAAGGGGAGGGCATATAGTCCGGCAGATTATAACGTAACCATTTTGCAAATGGGTGATTGACCCCTCCCATTGCCTAACGCCATATGACCCTGCGATTCCAATTTTGGGTATAAGTATTACATCTACCCTTGAATGTGCTCTTATAATAAGACTCCAGTTTAACAGCTTTTTATCTCTGGCCAGGGGGTGACATACAGTGCCCATCACGATGGAGTGAAGGGCATTACAGGAGCAACAAAACTGCAAAAGAAAATCAACGAACCACTATCCAGAACTTCAGAGACTCTATATCAACTACCTAGAACTAGGCCAGACTAATATCTCTCCATCCTGAAGCTCAGGGACATTTGCAGAAGAGGGGGCGGTAAGAGTGTAAGAGCAAAAGGATGGTAGGAGCAATGACTTGCAAGATACTCCACACAAGTTAGGGCCGAAGCAATCATAATTGGACATTGCATGCCTGGTGTACTGTCCAACACACTATTGACCTCACAAAGTCTAGCATCTGCTAAAGGCACCAAGATCCTTGGAGGCAAGGGATTGACAACCACAGTAGTGTTCCTATGCTTAAGGGGAACACAGGAAGGGGTTCAGGGAAATGCCACTGGGTCCTTGTACGTCATCGGAGAGGAGGGCCCAGAGGAGAGTCAGGCATGCACAAGAAAGGACTCTGGGAATCGGGGTGGGAGGCATGGGGGTATGGGGTGGGAGGGGTGAGGGGAGGGGGAGCAGGGGGTTCGGGGGGGAGGAGGAGGGAGGGAGGGAACTGGTGTACCTATTAAGTTTGTATGAGCTGAAATAATAATAAAATATATTATATAAAAAAGTTAAACATATTAAAATAACAAATGATTTTTTCAATGGAAACACCAAAACCCATAAGAGATGTACTTGGAGAGATGTGCTTCAAGTAAGGAATGAGCACAAATGTCAACCCAGGCTGATCAGTCATGATCAAGGGTAAGTAAAAATTTCCACCATAAAGACAAGTTGATGGCTTACATGACCACCAAACCAGGCTTTCAAAAAATGCTAGAAAAGATACTCAAGCTTGAAGAAAAGAACAACCATATCTAAGAAGACAGAAGGGAAGTATAACCATCACAACTCACAAGCTAAATAATACACACATGAAAGCCAATAAACACAAAAGATATCAGGAATCAAAAGTAAATTCTGCATTATAACCCTTAATGTTAATGGAATTAACCCACTAATCAAAAGACAAAGGTTACAAACATGGATTAGAAATAATAACCTGGAGTTTTTTTTTCTACCACATTTTATTTTTTTTTCCTAATCATATAAGCTCAGTAGGTACCCCCATCCTCTCCATCCTTCCTCCCCTCCCCAGTCGTCCCCCAATGCACTCTCCCCCTTCCTCCCCTTTCTTTCACCTCCTCTTTCTCTCCCCCTCTCCTGGTACCTCGTCCTTCCTCTATCCCATCCCCTGAAGCATTCATTTATGTGAATGCCAAATCTCCCTCTGAGTCTTCACCCTAGTGAGGGTTCAAGATTCAGTGGCATAACCTGGAGCCCCTTCACGGGCTCCCTGTTAGTATGGGAACACTATTATGACTGTTTAATCCCTTGCCTCTAAGAATCCTACTTCCTGGAGCCTTCTCCCCTGTGATCCATGCTAGACTTTGGAGGGTTGTTGACATGTCAGACATTGTGTAGGTCAGACAAAGTCCAATCCTGGCTGCTGCAACCCTAACTTATGTGGCGTATCTTGCACATTGTTTGTCCTCCCCATCTTTAGGCTCTTCCGTTCTTGCCACTAACTCTTCTGCAAGTTTCCCTGAGCTTTAGGATGGGGAGAGATTTGCCTGATTTGGGTCCACGTGAATAATGTAAGGCCTTTATTGTTCTGAATTATTGTTTGTTATTGTTTTCAGTTTTGCTTTTCCTGCACTGCCCTTGGCTGCATCCTGATTGGTATGGAAGGTCACCTCCTAACCAAAGATAAAAGACTGTTTAAATGAAGGTCTTCATATAAAAGGAGACTTAAAGGTAGATGAAAGAATAGAAGTAGGACACAGAAGTGGGAGGGGGCAGTGACCCATTTGCTAGATTGTTTCTGTCTATCTGCCAGTCCCTATATCCTCCTTGATTGGTGAGATCAAACCTGTTCATTCCCAAGTTACCAGGAAAGGAAGTGAGAATGAGTCTTGCTACTTACATGCAATACATGACTGTGGCCTATTTTCTCTATAGAAGTGTGATTCTCTATCTCCTTTCTTTTGAGGCCCTCCTTCCCCTTCCTTCCTGTTTATAATCCTTTGAAATTACAGTGGATATTACAGTGAATTACCTTTGAATATATCATTAAGTGGGTTTGGAACTAAGATCCACTTATTAGGGAGTACATATGATGTGTAACTTTCTGTGCCTGGGATACTTCGCTCAATATAATTTTTTCTAATTCCATCTGTTTCCTGGAAAATTTTATTACTTCATCTTTTTTGATGGCTGAGTAGTATTTCACTGTATAAATGTACACATTTATATTACCCATTCATCAACTGTTGAGCATTTGGTTTGATTCCATGACTTTACTATTGTAAATAGTGCTGCAATGAACATGGTTGTGCTGGTGTCATTGTAGTGAATTTCTGTATTATGGGGGATTATTCCCAGGAGTGGTATAGCAGAGTCATATGGCATTTCAGTTTGTAAGTTTTTTAGAAATTGCCATACTGATTGCTAGAGTTTTTAAATAAATCCCTATGTCCCTTCTATCTCCCATCCTTTCATTCCTCATTATATACTTTTCTCTATTATTCCCTTCCTCACCCTACTTGTCATGTTATCCTAATCTCAACACACTAACACAATGCAGCAGAATAGCAATGAAAGTGAGTAGCAACAGCTTGTCATAATGCTAGGTTGTCGTAGCAACCTAACAAGGTTAATCAGAATCAGGACAACCTAATCTTTCCCTATTCTAAGGCTTTGGGAATCTCGTGGAAGAGGGTGAAGTGAGATTTTTAAGAACCTAAAGATGTGAAGGTTCACCATTGGACAAGGCATTTCATTCAAGGCAGGACTACTACATCTAGGAATTCACTTCAGTGAGACTTGTTTTTATGAGACCTACATAATGACTGATATACAATCATGCCCCTAAAGAGTATAGAGGAACTCAAGAAAGATAAGAACATACAATGGAAATCTTGGGGACTTAATTTGGATGAGTGAAGGGAAATGCTGTTAATAGTTGGGTAGTTAGAAGAGAGGCAATTTTGTATGCTACGAGAGGCTTGGACCCCCACAAGAGTAGAGGTCCATAGATGCAGACTGTTAGGAGAGTGGGAGGGAGTGGGATGGATTGATGAAGGGAAGTGAAAGGGATGGGAAGGAGGAGGAATAGAGGGAAGCAGGGACGAGCACTCAATATGCTTGTAAAAATTGAAAGATAATTAAAAATACTCTCTCCTATGTGTATTGTCTCAGTTCAGAGTGTTCACACAGTTACTAGTCCTTTGAAGATGCTCCACAGTACTAGATGAGCTGCTTGAGACAGGTCCCAGCAGATCAATAGAAACAGCCTACATATATGCTCACCCTCTGGGCAGCACATCCTGAGGAAAGGTAGCATCTCTGGATCTCCTATCAGGACATGTCAAACATTATTCCATGTCTTCAGAGGATGGTCAACTTCAGTCTCTCAGGTGAATAGTTCTTCACATTTGTGCACTGTAAGGTATCTTCCTACCTAAGCCTGCAGCACAGAGGTTTGGCTTCCACCTGAGTTCTCAGTTCCTGTAGAAATGTACAGAGGACAGAGTTGCTGACACCTGCTGTATGCACATGAATTAACTGAAAGTGCTGTCAGAGAATGCATTGGTCTCCAGTCTGTGTGACTGAAAGATCCCCATGTGCACAGTGGAGCATGAGAGCAGATGTGTTCCTCAATCAAGGAAGAGAAGGCAGGTCATCAATATGCCTATGATTTTCTTACAAGGGCAGGCCTGCTCTCTACACTCAGAAAATCCTAATCTCCCAACTAAAGCTAAGTTTAAGGTCATGGAGAACATGCTTCCAATACTTAAGTATTTGTCAGGAAAGCCACTGCTCTGCTCATTCTGCATAATATACTTGAAAGAGAGAATAAACAAAGGACTTAATCAAGATATGTTGAGTGCAGAATTTGCCATAGAAGGTGCCAGTCTTTCTCCATGACTGTGAGCAACATGTCTGGAGTGGGCTCCTGATAGCAACTCTGAGGCTGAGGTTCACATGAGTCTGTCTGAGAACTGGGCATGTATTTCTAGAAGAATATATTTCACATTAATATTGCGAAGCTTTGTGGACATCACTTGCTGAACCTAGGGTCAACCTGTCTAGAAAAGCATGTGGGAAGCGGTCACATACTTCTCAGAGCACAAGGAATCATAAAACCTGAGGGAGGATTCTGGGATGCAGACTGAGCATGTGTCCCTCGTGACAAACGCACTGCAGACAGCTCCATGATGAGCCATGTGCCTGTTTGATCCATATCAGTCAAGCTCTCAGAAACCCTCAGGAGGCAGAGTGTTGCACAGACCTCCCATGTATGATGCACCCTTTAGGTTCTTTGTGGTCCTGTGAGTCATGTGAGGAGACTGAAAGGAAGGAAGCAGAGTCCCATAGCAGACCTGATCACTGTGATCCAGTGCGTGTCATAAATGTGGTTCCTGATGAATGTGCAGTGGATAATATAGGACTTGTATGTAGGGAGTGTGAGGTAATACGGAGGTTGGTGTAATCCTGGTTAACTGGGAGCCCTCACACAGATACAAAGGTTTATTTCTCAAACCCAACCACAGCCACTCAAATTCCCCTTTGTCCTAATGCCCTTTATCATCAACGTGTGTTATAAATTTTAAATTGGGATGAAAAATAGACATATATACATACACACAACTGCAGACACAAAAATCTCATTCAACAAACACCTGTCAATCAAATCACATAAAAGACCTGTCATACATGCACTTATTTCTCTTGTAATAGAGTCTAGAGCCTGATTCAAGCAAAACTCTGTTAGAAACACAGTGTTTATATTTCAAAAGAACTTACTTCAGCTTCATGTCACATCTCTTCTAGGAAGTGTTTCAGTATCTCACACACACGGCTTGCTCAGACATATACTCCTACCTCACATCAGTACCCACCACACATTCCTCCCTAAAGAAGCCACATGACATAGTCCTCCTTCATAGTCCAGTGCATCTGGTCAAATTTTAGCCAGGCTAGTTACCTACAAACCACTCTTAGATTTCCACTGAAGAGAATCATGGTGAGGCTAAATTAGACAAAGGCAAACTATGGTTTGCCCAAAGTGAACAATGGACTGTATCGGGACTTGTGTAGGAATTCTAATGGCTAGGTGTCTCACCAGAAAAATGGCTAGGAATAAATCTGCTGACAAGAGGCAAAGTCAGTAACACTTAGAAGGAGTGGAGAACCACAGAGAGATTATGGCTGGTCTGAGATGCCAAATGAAAGAGACACATATAAAGAATGAACACTTCACCCTGACAGACTCCTGACATACAGGCTGCTACCAGGCATGTGAGACCACTTGGAGGGGCTGGTATGTCTTTGTTCAGACGAACACTATGGACATCCTCGGCGGTCAGCACAATATGACTGGTGCATACCATCACCAAATAGTCCTGTCAGAAGTGCCAATTAAATCATGCCTTTGCAAGGACCATCAATCTCCCATAGCAGGTGACAATCATTCCCTGTAAATTTCAACAAGAAGAGATGAACAAGCTTCACTTGGAAACCACCAAACTGACAAACTAGCAAACAGGAGATATGCTGTTACCTTTGTTCTTTATAATCACCTCCCTTAAGATATCTAGTAGGAGTCTCAGGAACTTCAGTCAAGGGTTTCACTCACCCTCCACCCCAGTTTGTTTGTTACAGAGTTCTAATCTTCCTCTCTTACTGTTCTAGTCTTCCCAAAGGGAAAAATCTAACCAGCTTCATGATCCATTCATTGCAAAGGAGTCTGTGCTGAACTTTGCTATGACCTTTCCTAACGTAAAGAACAGTCCCCATACCTTCACACCCTAGTAGAGAGAAGTTCCACTTTCTCCTCTTTATGCATGGTCTTTCCTGAACACTTTTATTTGTATCCTGTGAGGCACAAGAGGCTTGTATGATTATGACAGGGAGACCCGAGTAAAACACCTCCTATTCTTCAGGTCTTCACGAAGCACCTTTCACTGTGCCCAGGTCACCTGGATAGGCTGCTACCACACAGCTGAGGTCATATTTCCTCTGGCCCCCATCACACAGAATTGGAATGATTCTTGAAAGGCAAGTGAACTGAGTGCATGGCTGGTGCATATGGTGCGGGCCCATTGCAACAAGTGTGTTTACCTGAGAGGAGGCAGGAGGCTTGTCCAGGATTTGTTTCCATAGAGTCAGGCACATCCTAAAGGACCAAAACAATGAGGAAGGCACAGTGTGAAATTGATGCTGCCTTTGCTGCCTAGTCCCGGTGGCCATTCACAGGGTTCTCCCCATGCAACCAGAGTCAGGTCTAGAGAATCTTCAGAAGTAACTGCAGAAAGAATTCTGCTTCCTGATCCATGATGTCAACCATTATCTCCCATGCCATCCATCCTCATTGAACACCTCTGCCAGAATCCTGAGACAAAATGTTCTAATGACCAGGATCAGGCAGTGGCCTATTGCAATGGTCGGTATGGAGTCACAGATGGTTTAAGTAGGCAGCATCAGTCTCTGCACACATGTGCATCAATTGAATCGTGTTACTCCCCCTCACTCCTGTGACATCCTCTTGCCATGGTTCTATATAGATAGTGCTGCCCAGGGTGCCCACGATGAGGGCCACAGAGGATAGGTTGTTAGCTACAGTCAGTAAGCAGTCATTACCTTTCTTTCTACATGGAACAGAGCACTGTTCTGTTGCAGTCCCCCAGACTGTTCTCATAGCCTGAAGATGCTTTTCCCTAAGCTTCCTTTATAGTGGGTCCTACTGTGAGATACACCTTGGTTCCTACATACTGGGTTTTCACTTGCAATCAGTGTGCCAGCTGCATGTGGAAGAGGAGTCTGTTCTTGATGGAGGGAAAATGTTATATCCTGCATACTGATCCTGAAAAGGGGGTGGTAAGTCGGAGTAGTCCTGGGATTGACTTGAATCTATTTTGTGGGCATTCCCATACATACAGGGACTGATCTTTGTGATGTGGGAGGAAAATCTCTGGGCTTAAGTCAGACTTGGGCAATCACGTTATCACTCCCCTAGGTGCTGTGCCTGGACTGAGCTGGGCAAGCACAACTGTGTTGGTAACTGGGCTTCTCTTCAATCAGCTCCCTGGTACTCCACTTTCACTGTGCTCATTTAGTAGCTACATGATTCTTTTCTAATTTTGTGACGTGTGTGTGTGTGTGTGTGTGTGTGTGTGTGTGTGTGTGTGTGTGTGTGTGTAATTTTGTATAGGAAAGGCTAGTGTATATGTTTGTGGAGACCCAAAGGTGATTTTTGGAGTCAATCCTTTTTACTTTGCTGTGGGATTTCCCAGGAGGAAGAATTCTTCCCAGAGGAAGAATTGCAGACCACTATTAATTCCAACCTTCCTTTTTAAGAGGGATCTGAGAGCTGAACTCAGGTCCATTTGTTTACAAGGCAGAGTCTTAATCCCTGAGTCATCTCTCCAGTTTACCACCCATTTTACTAAGACTACAATTAGGAGCTGTGAGTGTGATTCACCCCTGCTTATCTGGGCCCTTTTGATTCTGGTGACGACTGCCTTAGGGGAATTCTGTACCTGGTAACTTTGTTTAAATCTTTCCTCCTGACATGACTTGGCTGTGCTCTGAAATGTCAGCATCTATGATGGTCAGCTGGAGACTTAAATGCAATTTTCCCCATGAACAGTTAAGGAGAACAGAGAGGATTGTGGGAATCTACCAACTCCAAAGCTGTTATTGGCAGTTAACTGTCAAGGGGGAGTCTATCATGAGGTCATGTCCCTCCCTGAGAACATATTAGAAACCCATGGTTTTAGGGGAGGGAGTAAGATATCACATCTTTCTCTGATCATACAGAAGTTATTAATATTTATCAAGGGGGACCTTCAGTGGATCGGCCATCTGAATATTGTCTATACTCCCACAAATAATTCTTCACCCATGCTATATGGGCAAACCAATTTTACTCTCTGTTTTAGACTTGGGTAGAATCATCTTTTTAGTCTGTTCTTAGTGTACTATCCTAGATGAATGGATACTTTTTCTCTTCCATGGATACTCCAAATGAGCTCTGTGGGTGCTGGTCCATTGGGAGAACACTTCTGTGAGTTGCTCATGGTCTTTCAGTAGATACAGTGAAAATGGGTTGTTAGTACATGCCTGTCCCTGGAAGTAGGATGAAAAGCTCCCCAAACTAACAATGCCCAATGTATTGACCTAAACCCTGGTGAAGTGTGAGAGCAGCCTCTGCCTGGACTCCAATATACTAGGTAGAAAGCACATCTGGCATAGATACCCAGAAGATAACCCAGGTATCTTGGTATATTGATGGTTGGCATCCCTTCCCCCTGGTCATACGATTCCCCCCCCCCCCCCCCCGTTCACTTATGGCCTTATCTAAGCCCTGGAAGGAACATGGGGACCAAGATATCAAACATTATCTCTTCTGAGGTCCTGAGTCAGATTCTTGTTTTTTTCCCCAAACAACCCCTAGTCTACTACTCACAGTGATCTGTATACTGACTGGCAAGAGAAAGTTGCATTTGGCAAGTGAGGGCATCAGAATGACTTGTTTCTTAAGTCATTTGTAAACAACTTTGCAATGCTTTATTTATTTATTTATTTTTAGTTTCCATCAACAAAGTCTAATTTTAACTTCAAAGTGACAATTTCAGATGTGATAAGCTAGATATATAATTAGAGGATGATTAGACATGGTAGGCATTAACACTTAATTATAATTCTAAACTTTACTGAAATTTTGGGTGCATAGTTTAACTTCTCTGAATTCCAACTATCCCTGTAGAAACTTAATTATGTTGACACATGACCTTGTGAGGTTATGGGGTGACAAGTTGTCATCATTTAAGAAACTGAAACTGCTATCATGCTATTAGTAAATATACACAAATTTTTTCAACAAAATTATTTTTGAAACAATTTTCAAGTATTTTAGGATGACATATTTCCTTCATAACTTCATAGGCTGTAATGTCATAATTATAAAAAGTCTGCTAATATTTTTAGTTGTGATTAATCTCATTAGATAAAGGGGCTCTTTTATACATGTTAATGAATGTTTATATAGTCCCCCATTTTTTTACTTATAGTGTATTTTTTCCCACTCACACAACCTTGATAGGTACCTATTCCCCTCCCTCCCTCCACCCCTCCCTGGATCCCTTTGCTTCCTCCCCCCCTTTTCTCTTCCTTCCCCCCCTTTCTCCCAGTGCCCCCTCCCCTCCATTTCTGGAGCATCCTTTACTGTGCATGTCAAACTTCCCTCTGGGTCCTTTTGCAATGCTTTTATTTAATACCAAGATATCAGCTTTCAGGTCTTCCTTTTTTTTTTTTTTTGCTCATACACACGTAATAGGGTACCCCTGTCCCCTCCCTACCTCCACCCCTCCCTGGACCTTCCTGCTCCCTCCCCCTTTCCCTTTTTCCCCCCTCCCTCCCTTTCTCCCAGTGCCCCCTCCTCCCATCTCTGAAGCATCTTTTTTTTAAACATTTTTTATTATTATTTCCACTCATACAAACTTAATAGGTACACCAGTTCCCTCCCTCCCTCCTCCTCCCCCTTACCCTCCTGCTCCCCCTCCCCTCACCCCTCTCTCCCCATCCCCCAGTGCCTCCCCACTAATCCGTGGAGAATCCTTTAATGTGCATGCCAGACTCTCCTCTGGGCCCTCCTCTCCGATGACGTACAGGGACCCTGTGGCATTTCCCTGAATCCTTTCCTGTGTTCCCCTTAAGCATAGGAACACTACTGTGGCTGTCAATTCCTTGCCTCCAAGGATCTCGGTGCCTTTAGCAAATGCTAGACTTCATGGGGTCAATAGTGTGTGGGACATTGCACAGGGCATGCAAAGTCCAATTAAGATTGTGAAGCATCTTTTAATGTGTATATCAAACTTTCCTCTGGGTCCTCCTATCTGATGAGGAATAAGGACTCAGTGGCATTTCCTAGAACTCTTTCTTGTGTTCCCCTTAAGTATAGGAACACTATTGAGACTGTTATCCTAGTCCCTTTAGTCCATGCTAGACTTTGAGGGGTCAATGATCAATTGGTCATTGTGCAGATCATGCAGAGTCCTATTACAATTGCTCTGGCCCTGACTTGTGTGGAGTATCTTGCATATCATGATTCCTCCCATCCTTGTGCTCTTACAACCTTACTGCCCCCTCTTCTGCAAATTTCCCTGAGCTTCGGATGGGGAGAGATTAGGCTGGCCTGCTTCCAGGTGGTTGATACAGAGTCTCTGATATTCTGAATTATGACTCGTTGATTTTTTTTTTCAGTTTTGCTGCTCCTGCAATGCTCTTCGCTATATCCTGATGGGTACTGGATGTCACCCCCTGGCCAGAGATAAAACGCTGTTAAAATAGAGTCTTATTATAAGAGTATGTTCAAAGGTAGATGTAATAAAAGTAGGAAACTGCAGTGAGAGGGGGGGGTCAGTCTCCCATTTGCGAAATGGTTACTTTCTATCTGCCAGACTATATGCTCTCCCCATCTGGTGAGATCATACCCCATCAGTTACAAATGATCAGGAAGGAAAGCTGTGACTTAACCAGATGTCTCATTACTTACTTGCAGTACTTGATGGTGGCCTCTCTCCCCATCCCCCAGTGCCTCCCCACCAGTCTCTGGAGAATCCTTTAATGTGTGTAACATGATCCCTCCTCTCTCCTTGTTTCTGGTATGGCCCTCCTTCTCCTTCCCTCTTGTTTACAATCTTTCCAATTACTGTGGGTATTACAGAGATTTAGCTTTGAATGTATCTCTAAGTCAGTTTGGTACTAGGATCCACCTATTAGGTAGTACATATGGCACTTAATGTTCTGTGTCTGGGATACTTCACTCAATGTAATTGGTTCTAATTCCATCCATTTCCTGGCAAATCTCATTAATTCATTTTTGATGGCTGAGTAGTACTCCATTGTATATATGTACCACATTTTCTTATCCACTCGTCAACTGTTGGACATTTGGGTTGATTCCATGACTTTGCTATTGTAAACAGTGCTGCTATGAACATGGTTATGCTTGTGCTATCAAGGTGAATTTTTGCTGCTTGGGGAGTTATTCCCAAAAGTGGAATAACTCAGTCATAATTGTTTCTAATTTCATCCACTTCCCAGCACATTCCATTAATTCATCATTTTTGATGGCTGAGTAGTACTCCATTGTATAGATGTACCACTTTTCCTTATCCACTCGTCAACTGTTGGACATTTGGGTTGATTCCATGACTTTGCTATTGTAAACAGTACTGCTACGAACATGGTCATGCTTGTGCTATCAAGGTGAATTTTTGCTGTATGGGGGGTTATTCCCAAAAGTGTAATAGCAGGCTCATATGGCATTTCAATCCTTAATTTCTTTAAGAATCCCCAGACGGCTCGCCAGAGTGGCTGTATGAGCCTGCATTCCTACCAGCAATATAGGAGAGTTCCCCTCTCTCCACATCTTCTCCAGCATTTGTTGTTGTTTGTATTGTGGATTTTTGCCATTCTGACCGGGGTGAGATGGTATCTCAGGGAAGTTTTGATTTGCATTTCCCTGATGGCTAAGGAAGTGGAGCATTTTTTAAGATATTTGTTAGACATTTTAATTTCATCCCTGGTAAAGTTTCTTTTAAGTTCCAGGGCCCATTTTTTAATTGGTACATTTGTTTCCTTGGTGTTTAGTTTTCTAAGTTCTTTGTGTACTCTGGATAATAGAGTTCTATCAGATATGTGGTTAGTGAAGATTTTCTCCCATTCTGTGGGTTGCCTTTGAGCTTGTGTTACAATCTCTTTATCTGAACAGAAGCTCTGTAATTTCACAAGATCCCATCTATTGAGTGTTTTTTGTAGTGATTGTGCCATTGGATGTCTGTTTAGGAACTGTTGTCTTAGCCCAATAAGCTCGAGGGAGTTTCCCACCCTTTCAACTATGGTTTCATAGTCTCTGGCCTTATATCGAGGTTCTTGATCCATTTGAAATTAATTCTTGTATATGGTGATAAGTACGGGTTCAGTTTTAATCTTCTGCATGTGGATATCCAGTTTTGCCAGCACAGTTTGTTGAAGATCCTGTTCTTTTTCCATTGAATTTTTTGGGCCCCTTTGTCAAAGATTAAATGGCTGTAATTGTGTGGGCTTATATCTGGGTCTTCAACCCTTATCCATTGATCTGTATATGTATTTTGGAGCCAGTACCAGGCTGTTTTTACAACAATGGATTTGTAGTAGAGACTAAGGTTTGGTATGTGATACCTCCAGCAGTGTTTTTGTTATTCAGGATTGTTTTTGCTATCCTGAGTCTTTTGTGCCTCCATTTGAATGTTGAGATTGTTTGGTAAACCTCTTTAAAGAATTGCTTTGGGATTTTAATTGGTATAGCATTGAGTCTGTATATTGCCTTTGGTAGGATGGTCATTTTTATGATATTGGTTCTGCCAATCCAGGAACATGGCAGGTCTTTCCACCTTCTAGTGTCTTTTGTAATTTCTTTTTTAGGGTTTTAAAGTTTTCATTGTAAAGGTCACTTCCTTCCTTGGTGAGGTTTATACCAAGGTATTTCATTATTTTAGGGACTATAGTAAATGGGATTGTTTCTCTCAAGGCTTTTTCACTTCTTTTATTCTGTGAGTATAAGAAGGCCACTGATTTTTGTATGTTTATTTTGTATCCTGCCACCCTGTTGAATTTCTGTATTAGTTCCAGGAGATTCCTGGTGGAGTTTTTGGGATCACTCAGATATAAGATCATGTCATCTGCAAATAGAGATAACGTGTCTTATTCCTTGCTGATTTGAATCCCTTTTATTTCCCTTTCTTTCTTTATTTTTTTTATTTCTACTCATACAACTTTAACAGGTACACCGGTCCCCTCCCTCCCTCCAACCTCCTACCACTCTATGCCCCCCTCCCCTCTGTCCTCCATCCCCATCCCCCAGTGCCTCCCCCTTCCATCCACGGAGCATCCTTTAATGTGCATGCCAACTCTCCTCTGGGTCCTCCTCTCTGATGAGGTGCAAGGACCCAGTGACATTTCCCAGAACCCTTTCTTGTGTTCCTCTTAAGCATAGGAACACTACTGTGGCTGTCAATCCCTTGCCTGCAAGGATCCTAGTGCCTTTAGCAAATGCTGGACTTGGTGGGGTCAATAGTGTGTTGGACATTGCACAGGGCATGCAAAGTCCAAATGTGATTTCTTCGGCCCTAACTTGTGTGGAGAATCCTGCATATTGTTACTCCTCCCATCCTTTTGCTCTTACACTCTTACCGCCCCCTCTTTCACAAATTTCCCTGAGCTTCAGGATGGGGAGAGCTTAGGCTGGCCTAGTTCCAGGTGGTTGATATAGAGTCTCTGTTGTTCTGGATTATGGTTCATTGATTTATTTTTTTTTCAGTTTTGCTGCTCCTGCAATGCCCTTCACTCCATCCTGATGGGTATTGGATATCACCCCCTGGCCAGAGATACAAAAACCTGTTAAATTAGAGTCTTGTTATACGAGTATATTCAAAGGTAGATATAATAAAAGTAGGAAACCGTGGTGAGGGAGGGGTCAATCACCCATTTGTGAAATGGTTACTTTCTATCTGCCAGACTATATGCCCTCCCCTTCTGGTAAGATCATACCCCATCAGTTGTAAATGATCAGGAAGGAAAGTCTGTGAACTTAACCAGATGTCTCATTACTTACTTGCAGTCCTTGCTAGTGGCCTATTTTCTCTGCTGTAACATGGTCCCCTCTCTTCTTGTTTCTGGTGTGTCCCTCCTTCCCCATCCCTCCTGTTCATAATCTTTGCAATTACTGTAGGTATTACAGAGATTTATCTTTGAGTGTCTCTAAGTGGGTTTGGTACTAGGAGCCACCTATTAGGGAGTACATACAACGCTTAATTTTCAAAAGACAGAAATTTATAATAGGATACAAATACAATGCCCACATATTTACAGAGGTGAACCTTATGAGTTGGCAGAGTACATACTCAGAAAATGGAATATGTGGTCCAACTTTTCAAAATAGAGAGGGGGATGCAGCATTGGAAATCCGCCCTTCACAAAGGCCAGAATCCCATGGTGGTACAGGGGCCTCATCACTGGGTGTCTGGCTGGAGCTGCTCCTCCTCTGAGATTCACATGTGGGCAGCTCTGCTTCATTCTGTCTTCATTGCAACCTGCTTCTTTCAGGCCCAAATGTGGACGAGTCCTGACACCGTTCATTCCTACTTGCTGCTGTCATTGTTCTCAACCCCGTGGTAAGTTCTCTTTGTCAGCATTTAATGACTCCAGTCAAAACACATCTCCAAAGATTATGAAAAAAGCTAATTAGAATCAGCCTCTTATTTGTTTTCATGGAAGTAACAAAATCAAAATTTCTCTGATTTCATAATATGGTCTGAAGGAAGCAAGACTCTGCAGAGAAAGATAGAGAAGCAAAAGTTTGAAGTTTGGTGACTCTAGACACACAGTGTCCTCATCACACTTTTTCTTTATTCACCTTTCTTTTTTAAAAAAATTTATTTATTCAATTGTGCGTGTGTGTATGTGTGTGTGTGCATGCGTGTGTGTGTGCATGTATGTTTGTGTGTGTAAAACCATGGATGAATTCGGGAACCACCATGGACCGCCTCCACCTCCTCCTTGTTTACTCTGCCTCCGGGATTCACAGGCTCCGCCCTACCAGGACCAGAAACGCAGGCTGCTTCTGCTTCTGCCTGGCGTCTATACGTGCGATCTGGGATCTGAACTCAGGACCTTCCGCCTGCAAGGCAGAGGCTTAGCCCCTGAGCCACCTCTCCAGCCCCTATTCACCTTTCTTGAACATCATCTGAGTCATTTTCTGTTTATGACACCGCACAGGAAGCTGGAGATCAAGAAAAGTAATGAGTGTACTTAAGCTCCTCATGTGAGGCCAGATGTAGTAGTGGGCAAGGGTAGATGTGAGAAGTGTTCATGGAACACATAACCTGAGATAATATAAAGATCTGGACTAATGTGGGAACAAACTCAGTGTGAATGAAGTCTTGGCAAAGAAATAAGTGAGTAGATAGATCTCCACTTAGTAGAGAGCGACTGTGGATCCTCCACAGGACTTGACTTAGAAACGTGGCACATAGAGGAACGGTAGATGGCTAGGTTGTTCTGTGTCTATCATTCTGGTTTTTTTTCCTATTGGCCTAGGCAAATGCTTCCCCAAGAAACCTGTATGTTTATTTCTAAGCAAACATCTGTAATGGGACCTCTCTCACTTAATCTGTCAATGCCATTGTCTTTCTATCTCTGAACTGTCTCTCTATGTTCTCTTTTTCTGTGGGTATGTGTGTATAGATTAATATCTAGCATATCCATTCCTAACGAGTCTTTATATATTAGGGTTCTTTTTAGTCTTTTTTAACTTAAAATTTTTTTTCTCCTACATTTTGTTTCTTTCCTAATCATAAAAACTCCATAGGTATCCCCATTTTTTCTCTCTCCCTTCCCGCCCCAGTTGTTCCCCATTGCACTCTTCCCCCTTCATCTCCCTCCTTTCCTCTTTCCCTATGCCTCCTCCTTCCTCCCTCCTACCCCCTGGAGCATCCTTTCACATGAATGCCAAACCTCCCAATGAGTCCTTCTCCCTAGTGAGGGTTCAGTACTCAGTGGCATAACCAAGAGGCCCTTCTATGGCTCCCTTAATATGGGAGCTCTATTTTGACTATTTAATCCCTCGTCTCTAAGGATCCTACTGCTTGGAGCCTTCTCCCTTGTGATCCATGCTAGATCTTTGGGGGTTGTTGACATGTCAGCCATTTTGCAGGTCAGGCAAAGTCCAATCATGGCTGCTGCAGCCCTAACTTGTGTGGAGTATCTTGCATATCATTGGTCCTCCCCATCTTTAGGCTCTTACAATCTTGCCTCCCCCTCTTCTGCAAGGTTCCCTGAAGTTTAGGATGGGAGAGATTTGGCTGGACTGCTTTCAAGTAAATAATGGTAGGGGCCTTTGGTGTTCTGAATTATGGTTTGTTGTTTTCAGTTTTGCTTTTCCTGAACTTCTCTTGGCTGCATCCTGATTGGTATTGAAGGTCATCTCCTAACCCAAGATAAAAAGGCTGTTTAAATGAAGTTCTTAATATAAGAGCAGACTCAAAGGTAGATGGAATAGGAGTAGGACACTGCAGTGGGGGGTGGGGAGTCAGTGTCCCATTTGCAGGATTGTTACAGTCTATCTGCCAGTCCCCATACCCTCCCTGATTGTTGAGATCATACCTTGTCAGTCTCAGGTGACCAGGAAGGAAAGTAAGAGTGAGCTTCACAACTGGTACACAAGACGTTCAGAGAAATATAAGGTCATATTTAAAAAATTTTCACTCCATGAAAT
This sequence comes from Typhlomys cinereus, assembly GCA_023101885.1. Classification (NCBI taxonomy): domain Eukaryota; kingdom Metazoa; phylum Chordata; class Mammalia; order Rodentia; family Platacanthomyidae; genus Typhlomys; species Typhlomys cinereus. Next base: position 6,207,177 of record JALPQD010000014.1, read on the forward strand.
TTGATAATACAAAAGAAATAGATCAATTCCTGAACAAGCACAACTTACCTAAATTGAATCAGGCAGTTTTGAATTATTTAAATAGTCCTATAACAAATAGGAAATTGATGAAATAATCTTGAATTTTCCCACCAAAAAATATCCTGGACCAGATGCATTCAGCACAGATTTCTACCAGACATTTAAAGAATACCACCAATACTCTTTAAAATGTTCTGTAAAATAGAGAAGGAAGGAATACTTGTAAATTCTTTCCACGAAGTTAATATCACATTAATTCCAAAACCTAAGAAAGATATGGTTAAAAAAGATAACTATAGGCCAATTTCTTTGATGAACACAGATACAAAGATTCTCAAAAAATCTTAGCAAATCGGATTCAAAAACATATTAAAAACATCATTCAATGTGATTGAGTAGGCTTTATCCCCACCAAACAAGGTTGGTTCAACATATGCAAATCAATAAATGTAATTCATCATGTAAACCAGTCCAAAGTCCAAGACCACATGATACTCTTGATAGATGCAGCAAAAGCTTTTGACAAGATCCAGCATCCTTTTATGATCAAAACCCTAAAGAGAGATGGAATGAAAGGAACTTATGTCAACATAATAAAAACTATATACAACAAGCCAACAGCAAGGATTATACTCAGTGGGGAAAAATATGAAGAATTCCTGCTTCGATCAGGAACTAGACAAGACTGTCCACTCTTACTATGTCTATTCAATATTGTACTTAAAGTCTTAGCTGGAGCCATAAGACAAGAGAAGGAGATAAATAGGATTCAAATTGGAAATGAAGAAGTCAAGATATCTCTATTTGAAATGACATGATCACATATCTGAGTAATCCTAAAACCTCCACCAGGAAACTCCTGGAACTAATAGATAAGTTCAGCAGAGTGGCAGCTTACAAAATAAACGTGCAAGAATCAGTGGCCTTCCTGTACACCAAGGATGAAAAAAAGTGAAAAAACCCTAAGAGAAACAATCCCATTTCCTATAGCCCCTAAAACAATGAAATACCTTGGTATTTCAAATCTAGATATAAATCTATAAAAAAATCTAAATATAGATGTAAATCTATATCTAGATAAATCTATAAATAAATCTAGATATAAGTCTATAAAATATGTATATTAATCTATAAATCTTTATAATGAAAACTTTAAAACCCTAAAGAAAGAAATTACAGAAGACACCAGAAGGTGGAAAGACCTCCCATGTTCCTGGATCAGCAGAATCAACATTATAAATATGACCATTCTACCAAAAGCAATATATTGACTTAGTGCTGTATGAACCAAAATCCCAAAGCAATTCTTTAAAGAAATTGGCCAAACAATCTCAAAATTCATATGGAGGCACAAAAGACCCAGGATAGCAAAAAGAATCGTGAGTAACAAAAACATTGCTGGAGATATCACCATACCAAACCTTAATCTATACTACAAATCCATAGTTATAAAAATAGCCTGTTACTGTTGCCAAAATAGACACATAGATCAATGGATAAGGGTTGAAGACCCAGACATAAGCCCACACAATTACAGCCATTTGATCTTTGAGAAAAGGGTCCAAAATTTTAATGGAAAAAGAACAGTATCTTCAACAAATGGTGCTGGCAAAACTGGATCTCCACATGCAGAAGATTAAAACTGAACCTGTACTTGTCACCATGTACAAGAATTAATTCTAAATGGATCAAGGACCTCAAATATAAAGCCAGAGATTATAAAAACCTTAGTTGAAAGGGTAGGGAACTCTCTCGAGCTGATTGGGTTAGGCCAATAGGTCCTATACAGACATCCAATAGCACAGTCACTACAACCAACACTCAACAGATGGGATCTTATGAAATTAAGGAGTTTCTGTTCAGATAAAGAGATTGTAACTCGAGCACAAAGGCAACCCACAGAATGGGAGAAAATCTTCACTAACCATATATCTGATAGAGCTCTATTATCCAGAGTGCACAAAGAACTTAGAAAACTAAACACCAAGGAAGCAAATGGGCCAATTAAAAAATGGGCCTTGGCACAAGGATGGGAGGAGTAATGATATGCAAGATACTCCACACAAGTTAGGGCCGAAGCAATCACATTTGGACTTTGCATGCCCTGCGCAATGTCCAACACACTATTGACCCCACAAAATCTAGCGTTTGCTAAAGGCACTAGGATCCTTGGCGGCAAGGGATGACAGCCACAGTAGTGTTCCTAAGCTTAAAGGGAACAAGGAAAGGGTTCTGGGAAATGCCCCTGGGTTCTTGCACCTCATCGGAGAGGAGGACCCAGAGGAGAGTTTGGCATGCTCATTAAAGGATGCTCCGGGGATGGGAGGGGGAGGCACTTGGGGATGAGGAGGGAGGGGGAGGGGAGGGGGGCACAGGGAGGTGGGGAGTTGGAGGGAAGGAAGGGACCGGTGTACGTGTTAAGTTTGTATGAGTGGAAATAAAAAAAATAAATATAAAAAAAATCGGCCTTGGAACTTAAACTTTACCAAGGACGAAATTGAAATGTCTAACAAATATCTTAAAAAATGCTCCACATCCTTAGCCATCAGGGAAATGCAAATCAAAACCTCCCTGAGATATCATCTCACCCTGGTCAGGATGGCAAAAATCCACAATACAAACAACAACAAATGCTGGAGAGGATGTGGAGAGAGGGAAATTCTCCTACATTGCTGGTGGGAATGCAGGCTCATACAAGCACTCTGGTGAGCCGTCTGGCGATTCTTAAAGAAGTTAAAGATTGAAATGCCATATGACCCTCCTAATCCACTTTTGGGAATAACCCCCCATACAGCAAAAATTCACCTCGATAGCACAAGCACGACCATGTTCATAGCAGCACTGTTTGCAATAGCAAAGTCATGGAATCAACCCAAATGTCCAACAGTTGACGAGTGGATAAAGAAAATGTGGTACATTTATACAACGGAATACTACTCAGCCATCAAAAATGATGAATTAATGAAATTTTCTGGGAAATGGATGGGACTAGAAAAAATTATATTGAAAACATGTTGAAGGGGAGGAGAGAGGGCATCAGGGATAACCACCCATTATATTTGTAATTAGAAAGACTGAATAATATTTTTAAAATGATTTATAAAAATCAATATGCTATGTGACCCTGCTATACCACTCCTATATATATTCCCAAGGAATGCTACATCTTTCTATAGAGACACATGTACATCCATATTCATTGAAGCTCTGTTCACAGTAGTAAAAAAATGAAGTGAAATAAATGTATTTGAAAGTAATCTCTCCCCATCCTGAAGCTCAGGGAAATTTGCGGAAGAGGGGGTGGTAAGATTGTAAGAGCACAAAGATGAGAGAAGTAACAATATGCAAGATTCTCCACACAAGTCAGGGCTGAAGCAATCATAATTGAACTTTGCATGCCCTGCACAATGTCCAACACACTATTGACCCCCACAAAGTCTAGCATCTGCTAAAGGCACCAAGATCCTTGGAGGCAAGGGATCAACAGCCACAGTAGTGTTCCTATGCTTAAGGGGAACACAGGATAGGATTCAGGAGAATGCCACTGGGACTTTGTACGTCATCGGAGAGGAGAGCCCAGAGAACAGACTGGCAGGCACAATAAAGGATTCTCCGGGGATTGGGGGGGGAGGTACTGGGGGATGGGGAAAGAAGGGTGAGGGGGGGAGCAGGGGGGTCAGGGGGAGGAGGAGGGAGGGAAGGAACTGGTGTACCTACTAAGTTTGTATGAAAGGAAATAAAAATAAAAAATGTTTAAAAAAAAAGAAAAAATTATATTGAGTGAAGTATCCCAGACACAGAAAATTAAGAGCCGTATATACTCCCTAATAGGTGGATCCTAGTACCAAATCTACTTAGTGACACACTCTAAGATAAATCACTGTAATACCTACAGTAATTGCAAAGATTATAAACAGGAGGGAAGTGGGAGGAGGGCCCCGCCATAAACAAGGATAAAGGGGATTATGCTACAGCAGAGAATACAGGCCACTATCAAGTACTGCAAGTAAGTAATGAGACATCTGGTTAAGCTCACAGACTTTCCTTCCTGGTCACTTGGAACTGATGGAGTTTGATCTCAACAGAAAGGGAGGGCATAGAGTCTGGTAGATAGAAGGTAACCATCCTGCAAATGGGAGACTGACCCCCCCGCTCCTTGCAGTCTCCTACTCTAAATCTACCTTTGAATCTATTCTTATAATAAGACTTTATTTTAACAGCCTTTTATCTCTGGCTAGGAGGTGACATCCAATACCCATCAGGATGGAGCCAATGGTGGTGCAGGAACAGCAAAACTGGAAGAAGGAAAGAAAAAGAATAACCATAATTCAGAACGTCAGAGACCCAACATTAACCACCAGGAACCAGGCCAGCCTAATTTTTCCCCATCCCAAAGCTCAGGGAAATTTGCAGAAGAGGGGGTGGTAAGATTGTAAGAGCCTAAAGATGGGGAGGAGCACCGATATGCAAAATACTCCACACAGGTTAGGGCTAGAGTAATCATAATAGGTCTTTGCATGACCTGGGGAATGACTAACACGTCATTGAACCCCCAAAGTCTAGCATGGATCACAGGCTCTAAGATCCTTAGAGGCAAGGGATTAACTGTCACAATAGTGTTCCTATACTAAAGGGGAACATGAAAAAGAGCTCTAGGCAATGCTGCTAAGTCCTTATAACTCATCAGAGAGGAGGACCCAGAGGGAAGTTTGACATGCACACTAAAGGATGCTTCAGGAATGGGGAGGGCACTGGGAGAAAGGGAGGGAGGGGGGAGAGGAAAGGGAAAAGGGAGGGAGGGGGGAAAGGAAAGGGAAAAGGGAGGGAGGGGGAAAGGAAAGGGAAAAGAGAGGAGGGAACAAGGAGATCCAGGGATAGATGGAAGGAGGGAGGGGAATGGGGAACCTATTAAGTTTGTATGAGTAGAAAAAATAAATTAAAAAAAAAGAAATCCAATAGCACAGTCATTAGAACCAACACTCAACAAATGGGATCTTGTGAAATTAAAGGTTTTGTTCAGATAAAGAGATTGTAAACCAACCAATAAGGCAACCCACAAAATGGGAGAAAATCTTCACTAACCACGTATCTGATAGAGCTTTATTATCCAGAGTGTACAAAGAACTTAAAAACGAAACACCAAGGAGATGATAAATGGCCCAATTAAAAAAATGGGCCTGGCACAGAGGACCCACACGAGTGGTCTACAGAAGACACACACTGCTACTCAGAATTCAATAGAATCCAAAGAAAACTCAAGCAAAGTTCTAAGGGTCAAAGGCCATACATCTGAAAACCTCTACAATCATCTTATCACATGGGAGAGATTCTTCACATCAAGCCCAAAAATAAGTAAACCTCCTTTTTTTTTTTTTACCTTACTGTTCCTTTCTAATATTAATCACTGTAGATTAACCTTTCCATACAGCCACCCCCAAAACATATACAACTCCAGAGAATACACCACTCACTCTCACATATCACCAAAATACTACATCATAAAAGTACACTACTATACTAATATTCACCCCCTGTCTACTTAACCTGATTTAACTGATGTACTAACAGCCTAATAGCCTCAACTAGGAAATAACAATAACATAAGACAAACATACCCAACCCCAAGGCAAGCACTAGTAACAATTGCCAAGTGTAATAATACCAACTAAATCAGTTCAGTCAAAAACACACAGAAACTGAAAAGCCCTAGAAGACAAAACAACAATGTTTAAGTCAAAGTGCAGATACATGAGAAACAAAACCCAAGGAGACCAATCTCCCACTGAAAGAATCAACCCCTTAAGGATGGATTCCAACCAGAACAAATTCACAGAAAATAGCCAAGAAAGCCAGACCCAAGACAAAAACTTTCAAAGTATGATCATTACCATGATTAATACTATGAAACAGGAAATTCAAGAGGAATTAAACAACCGCATCAACCACTTTGAACAGGAGCACAATGGGCATTGGGAGAAGTTGAGAAAAACAGTTCAAGAAACAAAAATAGGCATAGAGCAGTTAAAACAGTCTCAGGCAGAGGTTTTTTTTTTTTTTTGCAGATACCAATAAAACTTGGTCCTTTATTTATTTGTTTATTTTTTATTATTAATACATTTTTATTATTATTTCAGCTCATACAAACTTATTAGGTACACCAGTTCCCTCCTTCCCTCCTCCTCCCCCCGTACCCCCTGTTCCCCCTCCTCACCCCCCTCCCTCCCCATCCCCCAGTGCCTCCCGCCCCAATTCCCAGACAGTCCTTTCTTGTGCATGTCTGATTTTCCTCTGGGCCCTCCTCTCTGATGACGTACAAGGACCCAGTGGTCAGGCAGAGTTTAAAATTGAATTAAAAGACAAGTTATCTTCAACCCAAAGCTCAATAGAGCGTCTTATCAGCAGAACTAACGAAGCAGAAAATAGAATTTCAGATCTTGAAGACAAAGTGGGAGAATTAACCAACTCAATGAAAGAGGTAGTTAAAGCCAAAAAGGTACTTGAGAGGAACATTCAAGAGATATGGGACACCCTGAAGAAGCCTAACATGTGCATTCATGGAATATGAGAGCAAGAATCTCAAAATACTACACCTGAGGAAGTTTTTCAAATTATCATAAATGAAAACTTCCCTCAACTGAAGAATGAGAGGCCCATCCAAATACAAGAGGCATTTTGCACTCCAAACAGATATGACCAAAATAGAAAATCGCCACGGGAATAATAGTCAAAACACTCCACATTTAAGACAAAGAAAAGGTGCTGAGAGCTTCAAGAGAAAAAAAGCAAGCCACTTTTAAAGGCAAACCTATTAAAATAACAAATGACTTCTCAATGGAAACAGTAAAAGCAAGAAGAGCTTGGAAAGACGTAATTCATGTATTAAATGAGCAAAAATGCCAACCCAGACTGATATACCCGGCAAAACTATCTGTCATGACTGAGGGAGAAAGAAAAATTTTCCAGCACAAAGACAACTTGAAGGGATACATGTCTACCAAACCCAGCCTTCAAAAAATGCTAGAAATGATATGCAAACTTGAAGAAAAAAACAACTGTTTCCAGGAAGACAGAAGAATATATAATACTATAAAAACATAAATGTAAAATAAAAAGCTTACAAAATCCACTGAACATAAAAATGTCCAGAATTAAAAATAATTTCTCCATTATAACATTAAATGTCAATGGTATTAACTCACTGATTAAGAGACACAGATTACAAACTTGGATTAAAAATCACAACCCATCAATCTATTGCCTTCAGGAAACTCATCTCACCACAAAAGATAGGCACATCCTAAAAATGAAAGGCTGGTCCAAAATACTGCAAGCTAATGGAACCAAGAAACAGGCAGGGGTAGCCATTATGCTGTCGGACAACGTGGACTTCAAACCAAAAAAAATCATAAGAGACACAGATGGATACTACATTTTAGTCACAGGTACAATTCACCAGGAAGACTTCACAATACTGAACATTTATGCAACCAATACGGGCCCCTCCACAATTATTAAGAAAATCATACAGCGTCTAAAGCAAGAAATCAACCCCCAAACAATAATTCTTGGGGATTTCAACACTGCCCTCTCAACATGGGATAGATCAACAGGTCAAAAGCTTAACAGAGACACTTTGGAACTTAATCAAACCCTTAAAGAAATGGACCTTACAGATCTCTATCGAACTTTTCACCCATGCACCAAAGAATACACATTTTTCTCAGCAGCACACGGAACTTTTTTCAAAATAGATCACATATTGGGCCACAAAACGAATCTACACATATACAGGAAAGTTGAAATTCTAGCCTGTGCTCTATCATATCACCATGGCCTAAAGCTTGACATCCACAACACAACAAATGACAAAAAATACACTAACTCCTGGAAACTTAACAATATGATGCTGAATGAGAACTGGATTCAGGAAGAAATTAAAAAGGAAATTCAAGATTTCCTGAAAGCTAACAATAATGAAAATACAACTTACCAAAATCTCGGGGACACAATGAAAGCTGTCCTGAGAGGTAAGTTCATAGCTCTTAATGCCTACATCAGAAAAATGGAAACATCAGAAATAAATAACTTAACAATGCAGCTTAAAGCTTTAGAGAAACTAGAGCAATCTGATCCCAAAAGTAGTAGAAGAGAGGAGATTAGCAAAATAAGGGGAGAAATATCTGAAATCGAGATTAAGAAAATGATAGAGAAAATCAACCAGTTAAAAAGATGGTTCTTTGAAAAAATCAATAAGATTGATACACCCCTAGGTAAATTAACAAAAAGCAAGAGAGAGAAAACCCAAATCAACAAAATTAGAAATGAACATGGAGTTATCACTACTGATACCCAAGAAATCCAGAGAATTATAGCATCATATGTCAAAAACTTATACTCTGTGAAATTTGACAACACAAAAGAAATGGATGAATTCCTAAGTAAACACAACTTACCTAAATTGAATCAGGAAGTTGTGAATTATTTAAATAGTCCTATAACATATAAGGAAATTGAGGAAGTAATCTCGAAACTTCCCACCAAAAAATGTCCTGGACCAGATGGATTCAGCCCAGAGTTCCACCAGACATTTAAGCAGTTAATAACACCAATACTCCTTAAACTGTTCCATCAAATAGCAAAGGAAGGAACACTACCAAATTCCTTCTATAAAGCTAATATTGTTTAAATCCCAAAACCTAATAAAGACTCACTTAAAAAAGAAAACTATAGGCCAATCTCTCTGATGAACACAGATGCAAAGATTCTCAACAAAGTCTTAGCAAATAGGATTCAAAAACATATCAAAAAGATCATTCACGGGGACCAAGTAGGCTTTATCCCCGGCACACAAGGTTGGTTCAACATACGCAAATCAATAAATGTAATTCATCATATAAACCAGTCCAAAGTCCAAGACCACATGATACTCTCAATAGATGCAGAAAAAGCTTTTGACAAGATCCAACAGCCTTTTATGATCAAAACGCTAGAGACAGTAGGAATGGAAGGAACCTTTATCAATATAATAAAAGCTGTATACAACAAGCCCACAGCAAGGATTATGCTCAACGGGGAAAAATTGGAAGCATTCCCACTTCGATCAGGAACTAGACAAGGCTGTCCACTCTCACCACTTCTATTCAATATTGTACTTGAAGTCTTAGCTGAAGCCATAAGACAAGAAAGGGACATAAGAGGGATTCAAATCAGCAAGGAAGAAGTCAAGCTATTGGTATTTGCAGATGACATGATCTTATATCTGAGTGATCCTAAAAACTCCACCAGGAAGCTCCTGGAACTAATTGAGAAGTTGAGCAGAGTAGCAGGATACAAAATAAACGTACAAAAATCAGTGGCTTTCCTATATGCCCAGAATGAAAGAAGTGAAAAAACCTTGAGAGACTCAATCCCATTTACTATAGCCCCTAAAAAAATGAAATACCTTTATATAAACCTAACTAAGGAGGTAAAAGATCTTTACAATGAAAACTTTAAAACCCTAAAGAAAGAAATTGCAGAAGACACCAGAAGGTGGAAAGACCTCCCATGCTCCTGGATTGGCAGAATCAACATCGTAAAAATGACCATCCTACCAAAGGCAATATGCAAATTCAATGCTATACCAATTAAAATCCCAAAGCAATTTTTTAAAGAAGTTGACCAAGCAATCTCAAAATTCATATGGAGGCCCAAAAGACCCAGGATAGCAAAGTCAATCCTGAGTAACAAAAACACTGCTGGAGATATCACCATACCAAACCTTAGTCTCTACTACAAATCCATTGTTGTAAAAACAGCTGGTACTGGCTCCAAAATAGACATACAGATCAATGGATAAGGGTTGAAGATCCGGATATAAGCCCACAAAATTACAGCCATTTGGTCTTTGACAAAGGGGCCCAAAAAATCCAATGGAAAAAGAACAGTATCTTCAACAAATGGTGCTGGCAAAACTGGATCTCCACATGCAGAAGATTAAAACTGGACCCGAAATTGTCACCTTGTACAAGACTTAATTCCAAATGGATCAAGGACCTTGATTTAAGGCCAGAGACTATAAAAACCATAGTTGAAAGGGTAAGGAATTCCCTGGAGCTGATTGGGCTAGGCCAACAGTTCCTAAACAGACATCCAATGGCACAGTCACTGCTACCATCTCTCAACAGTTGGGATCTTGTGAAATTAAAGAGCTTCTGGAGATTGTAACACGAGCTCAAAGGCAACCCACAGAATGGGAGAAAATCCTCACTAACCACATATCTGATAGAGCTCTATTATCCAGAGTGCACAAAGAACTTAGAAAACTAAACACCAAGGAAACTAATGGCCCTATTAAAAAATGGGCCCTGGAACATAAAAGAAACTTTACCAGGGATGAAATTAAAATGTCTAACAAATATCTTAAAAAATGCTCCACTTCCTTAGCCATCAGGGACATGCAAATCAAAACTTCCCTGAGATATCATCTCACCTGGTCAGGATGGCAAAAATCCACAATATGAACAACAACAAATGCTGGAGAGGATGTGGAGAGAGGGGAACTCTCCTACATTGCTGGTGGGAATGCAGACTCATACAGCCACTCTGGCGAGCCGTCTGGAGATTCTTAAAGAAATTAAGGATTGAAATGCCATATGACCCTGCGATTCCACTTCTGGGAATAACCCCCCATGCAGCAGAGGTTGACCTCAATAGCACAAGTGCGACCATGTTCATAGTGGCACTGTTTACAATAGCAAAGTTATGGAATCAGCCCAAATGTCCAACAGTTGATGGGTGGATAAGGAAAAGTGGTACATCTATACAATGGAGTACTACTCAGCCATCAAAAATGATGAATTACTGGAATTTGCCAGGAAACGGATGTCATTAGAAACAATTATATTGAGTGAAGTATCCCAGACCCAGAAAATTAAGCACCGTATGTACTCCCTAATAGGTGGCTCCTAGTACTAAACCCACCCAGCCCACCGAGAGACACTCGATGATAAATCTCTTTAATACTGTAATTGCAAGGATTATGAACAGGAGGGATGGGGTTAGGAGGGCCACACCAGAAACAAGGAGAGAGGGGACCATGTTACAGTAGAGAAAATAGGCCACCATCAAGGACTGCAAGTAAGCAATGAGACATCTGGTTAAGTTCACAGACTTTTCATTCCTGATCATTTACAACTGAGGGGGTGTGATCTCACCAGAAGGGGAGGGCATATAGCCTGGCAGATAATAAGTAACCATTTTGCAAATTGGTGATTGACCCCTCCCTCACTGTGGTTTCCTACTTTTATTATATCTACCTTTGAATATACTCTTATAACAAGACTCTAGTTTAACAGCTTTTTATCTCTGGCCAGGGGGAGACATCCAATACCCATCAGGATGGAGTGAAGGGCATTGCAGGAGCAGCAAAACTGCAAAAGAAAATCAACAAACCATAATCCAGAACTTCAGAGACTCTGTATCAACCACCTAGAACTAGGCCAGCCTAATCTCTCCCCATCCTGAAGCTCAGGGAAATTTGTGGAAGAGGGGGCGGTAAGAGTGTAAGAGTGCAAGGATGAGAGGAGCGATGATATGCAAGATACTCTACACAAGTTAGGGCTGAAGCAATCATAATTGGACTTTGCATGCCCTGCACAATGTCCAACACACTATTGATCCCACAAAGTCTAGCATATGCTAAAAGCACCAAGATCCTTGGAGGCAAGGGATTGACAGCCAAAATAGTGTTCCTGTGCTTAAGAGGAACAAAGGAAAGGGTTCAGGGAAATGCCGCTGGGTCCTTGTACGTCATCGGAGAGGAGGACCTAGAGGAGAGTCTGGCATGCACATTAAAGGATTCTCTGGGGATTGGAGGAGGGGAGGCACTGGGGGGTGGGGAGGGAGGGGTCAGGGGAGGGTGAGCAGAGGGGTCCGGGTGAGGAGGAGGGAGGAAGGGAACAGGTGCACCTATTAAGTTTGTATGAATGGAGATAATGAAAATGTTTAAAAAAATGGGCCTGGGTACTCAAAAGAAACTTTACCAGGGATGAAATTGAAATATCTAACAAATATCTTAAAATATGCTCCACATCCTTAGTTATCAGGGAAACGCAAATCAAAAGCACCCTGAGCTATCATCTCACCCCAGTCAGGATGGCAGAAATCCAGAATACAAACAATGTCAATTGCTGGAGGAGATGTGGCGAGAGGGGAACTTTTATTCATTGCTGGTGGGAATGCAGGCTCATACAACCACTCTGGCGATCAGGTTGGTGATTTCTAAAAAAATTAATGATTGATATGTTATATGACCCTGCTATAACACTTCTGGGAATAATCCCCCATAATGTAGAAATTCAGCACAGTGACACAAGCCCAACCATGTTAATTGAAACACTATTTACAATAGCAAAGTCAACTCAAATGCCCAACAGTTGACAAATTGGTAATTAAAATGTGGTACCTTTATATAATGGAATACTACTCAGCCATCAAAAAAGAGGAATTAATGAAATTTGCCAGGAAATGGATGGAAGTACAAAAAATTATATTGAGTCAAGTATTTCAAACACAGAAAGTTAGATAGTGTATATGCTCCCTAATAGGTGGATCCTGGTTCCAAACATACCTAATGACATATTGAAAGGTAAATCTCTGTAATACCTACTATAATCACAAAGATTATAAACAGGAGGGAAGGGAAAAGAGTCCCCCCCAAAAAAGGGAGATAGGGGATCACACTTCAGTAGTGAAATAGTCAAGTATTGCAGGTAAGTAGAAGACATCTGGTGCAGCTCACTCTCACTTTTTCCCAATGACTTGAGATTGAAGAAGCTTGATCTCACCAATCAGGGAGGGTATAAGGACTGGCAGATAGGAAGCAACCATCCTGCAAATGGGACACTCACTCCTCCTCACTACCGTGTCCTACTCCTGTTCTTCCATCTACCTTTGAGTCTTCATTTAAACAGTCTTTTATCTTTGGTTAGGAGGTGATCTTCAATACCAAGGGCAGTGTAGGAAAAGCAAAACTGAAAAAACAACACATCATAATTCAGAACACCAAAGACCCTACATTAATCACCTTCAACCAGACCAGCCAAATTTCTTCCCATCCTAAAGCTCAGGGAACCTTGTGGAAGAGGGGGAGGCAAGATTGTAAGAGCCTAAAAGTGAGGAGGACCAATGATATGCAAGATACTCCACACAAGTTAGGACTGCAGCAGCCAGGATTGGACTTTGCCTGACCTGCATAATGGTGACATCTCAAAGACCTGGGAGAGTTTAACATGGATCATAGGGGAGAAGGCTCCAGGCAGTAGGAACCTTAGAGGCAAGGGATTAACACTCATAAGAAAGTTTGAGAGGTGGCTCAGGGATTAAGCCTCTGCCTTGCAGGCAGAAGGTCCTGAGTTTGGATCCTAGACCCCAGGTATAGAGTGTGGGTGGAAGCGGGGGTGACCTGCGTTTCTGCTCCTGGTAGGGCGGAGCCTGTGAATCCCGCAGCCAAGTAAACAAGGAGGAGGTGGAGGCATCCATAGTGGTTCCTGAATTCGTCCGTGGTTCTACACACACACACCCATACATACACACACACACACATACATACACACACACACCACACACACACACACACACACACACACACACACACACATACATACACCCCCCCCCACACGCACAATTGAATAAATAATAAATAATAAAAAATTTTAAAAAAGAAAGTTTCCATACTAACAGGGAGCCCAAGGAAGGGCTTCAGGTTATGACACTGAGTCCTGAACCCTCACTAGGGTGGAGGACTCAGAGGGACGTTTGGTATTCACACAAAAGGATGCTCCAGGGGATGGGAGGGAGGAAGGAGGAGGCACTGGGAGAGGGGAATGGAGGGAGTGGTGTTGAAAGGGAAAGGGAAAGAGGGAAGAGCCCAAGGAGGGAGACTGGGGAGGGGTGGAAGGAGGGAGCTTGTATGATTAGGAAAAAAAATAAAATGTGGGAGAAAAGAAGCACAGTGTTTACATTTCAGAAGAAACTTATTTCAGTTTCATGTCACGTCTCCTAGGAAGTGCTTTAATATTTCACACACATAGGCTGCTCAGACGTATCATCCCATCTCAAATCAGTACCCACCAAACATTCCTCCTTAAATAAGACACATGACATAGGATGCAGTGTCCTCCTCTGTGGTCCAGTGCATCTGGCCAACTTTAAGCCAATGTAGGTACTGACAAGCCACTCTTAGATTTCACTGAAGAGGATCATCATGAGGGCGCACTGGACCAAGGAGAACTATGGTTTGCCCAAATTGCAGAATGGACTGTGTCAGGACTGAGTGTGTGCGGGAATTCTAATGGCTAGGTGTCTCTCCAGAGAAATGGATGGGAATATATCTGCTGACAAGAGAAGTCAGAAACACTTCCAAGGAGTGGAGAGCCACAGGGAGTTTGTGGCCTCTGTGGAGATGCTAACTGAAAGAGACATATATAAGGAACACTTCACCCTGACAGACTCCTGACATGCAGGCTGCTACTAGGCATGTGATGCCACCTGGAGGGGTTGGTGTGGCTTCCCTCAAGACAAACATGGACATCCTGATCAGTCAGTGCAATATGACTGGTGCATACCATCACCAAATAGTCCTGTAAGAGGTGCCAATAAAATCATGCCTTTGCAAGGACTGAAACTCTCGCAGTAGTCAACAATCATTCCTTACAAGTTTTAAGAAGAAGAAAATGAAGAAGCTTCACTCGGAAACCTCCAAACTCACAAGCCAGTACACAGGAGATACATTGTCATCTCTGGTCTTTATGATCACCTTCCTTAGGATACCCAGCAGGAGTCACAAATTTCAGTCAAGGGTTTCACTCACCCTCCACCCCAGTGCCTTGTTTGTGGAGTTCAAATCTTCCCCTCTTACTGTATTAGTCAATATTCCCAAAGGGATAATCTAACCAGCTTCATGATCCATTCATTACCAAGGAACTAAGGCTGTGCTAAACTTGGTTATGACCTTTTCCAAGACAAAGAACAATCCCCATCCCCTCACACCCTAGTACAGAGAAGCTCCACTTTCTCCTCTTCATGCACGGTCTTCCCTGAACATTTTTATTAGTATCCTGTGAGGCACAATCACAAGAGTCTTGTATGATTATGACCCGAGTAAAACACCTCCTATCCTTCAGGTCTTAATGAAGCACCTTTCACTGTGCCCAGGTCATCTGGATTGGCTGCTATCACAGATCTGAGGTCATATTTCCTTTGGCCCCCATCACAGAGGCAGGAGTGCAGAACTGGAATGAATCTTGAAAGGCAAGTGACCTGAGTACATGGCTGGTGCATATGGTGTGGGCCCATTGCAGCAAGTGTGTTTACCTGAGAGGAGGCAGGAGGCTTGTCCAGGATTTGTTTCCAGAGAGGCAGGAATATCCTAAAGGACCAAGACAATGAAGAAGGCACAGTGTGAAATTGATGCTGCCTTTGCTGCCTAGTTTTAGTGGCCATTCACAGGGTTCTCCCCATGCAACCAGAGTCAGGTCTAGAGGATCTTCAGAACTCACTGCAGAAAGAGTTCTGCTTCCTAATGCATGATGTCAAGCCATATCTCCCATACCATCCATCCTCATTGAACACCTCTGCCAGAATCCTGAGACAAAATGTTCTCCGGACCAGAATCAGACAGTGGCTGTGGCAATGGTAGGTGGGGAGTCACAGATGGTTTAAGTAGGTACCACAAGCGCTGTTCACTACATGTTGGACAATATCTGCACACATGTGCCACTCAAATCATATTACTCCTCCTAACTTCTGTGACATCCTCTTGCCATGATTCTCTCCAGATAGAGTTGCCCACAGTTACCCCAATGAGGGCCATAGGATATAGTTAACTACTGTCAGTAAGCAGTAATTACCTTTTCTTCTAGAAAGAACAGAATAATCCCCCAGATTGTGTAGCAATCCCCCAAATTGTTCTCATAGCCTGGGGATGCTTTTCCCTGAGCTTCCTTTTTAGTGGGTCCTACTGTGAAATACGCCTTGGTTCCTACATATTGGGTTTTCACTTGCAGTCAGTGTGCCACCTGCACCCTGGAAGAAGAGTCTGCTCTTGATGGAGGGAAAATGTTATATCCTGCATACTGATCCTGAAAAGGGGGTGGCATGTGGTAAGTTTGAGGAGTCCTGGGACCGACTTGAGCCCATTTTATGGGCATTCCCATACATACAGGGTCTGATCTATTGTGATGTGAGAGAAAAATCTTTGGGCTTAGAGGCAGACTTGGGCAATCATGTTATCACTCCCCTAGGTCACGTGCCTGGACTGAGTTGGGTTAGCACAACTCTGCTGATTACTAGGATTCTTTTGAATCAGCTCCCTGGTACTCCACTTTCACTATACTCATTTAGTAGCTGCGTATTTATTTTCTAATTTTGTGATTGTGTGTGTGCGCGTGCGTGTGTTTGTTTATGTGTGTAGTTTTGTATGTAAGAGGCAAGTGTGAATGTCTGTTGAGACCCAAAGGTGATTTTGGTTTGCTCTAGGATTTCCCAGGATCTATCTTCCAGAGGAAGGATTGCAGGCCACCATAATATCAATTTTCCTTTTTAAGAGGGATCTGAGAGCTGAACTCAGTTCCTTTTGTTTGCAAGGCAGAGTATTCTTCCCTGGGTCATCTCTGCAGCTCACCCCTTTGTTTACTAAGACTACAATTAAAGGCAGTGTATGAGTCATCCCTGCGTACTGCTAATCTGAGTTCCCTTGATATTGATGACTGCCCTGTGGGAATTCTGTACCTGGTAGATTTGTTTAAATCTTTCCTCTTGACATGACTTGGCTGTGTTCTGAAATGTAGCATCTGTGATGGTCATTTGGAGACTTATACACGATTTTCCCCATGAACTATCATGGAGAACAGAGAGGATTGTGGGAATCTATCTACTCCAAAGCTGGTATTGGCAATTAACTGTCAAGCGGGAGTCTATCATGAGGTCATGCTCCTCCTTGAGAACCTATAAGAAGCTCATGATTTCAGGGAGAGGGAATAAAATTCCACATCTCCCCTGATCATAGGGAAGTTTTTAATGTTTACCAAGGGGGACCTTCAGTGGATCAGCCATCTGAATATAGTCTATACTCTTGCAAATAATTCTTCACTCATGTTATATGGAGAAATCTAGCTATAGTCTCTGTTTCAGCAAGCTAGACTTGGGTGGAATCATCTCTTAGTCTGTCCTTAGTGCACTATCCTAGATGAATGGATTTTTTTTCTCTTCTATGGATACTCTGAATGAGCTCTGTGTGTGCTGGTTTGTTGGGAGAACAGTTTTCTGAGTTGATCATGGTCTTGAAGTAGATATAGTAAAAATGGGTTGTTGGTACAGTTCTATACCTGGAAGTAGCATGCAATACTGCCCAAATTAACAATGTCCAATATATTGGCTGAAACCATTGTGAACTGTGACAGCAGTTTCTGCCTGGGTTCCAACACATTAGATAGAAAACACATCTGGCATAGATACCCAGAAGATAACCCAGATATCTTGGCATATTGATGGTTGGCATCCCTTCCCACAGGTTCCCCTGGTTCACTTATGGCCTTAGCTAAGTCCTGGAAGAAATATGGGGATGAAGATATCCAAACATTATCTCTTCTGAGGTCCTGAGTCAGATTCTAGCTTTTTTTTTTTCCTATAAACGACCCCTAGTCTACTACTCATGGTGATCTGTATACTGAATGCCAACAGTTGTTGGAGTTGGCAACCGGGGGAATTAACATGACTTGTTTCTTATATCATTTACAACCAACTTTGCAATTCTTTTTATTTCCTACCAAGATATCAGCTTTCAGGTCTTCCTGAGGGGTGAAGTTTACTTTGACTGATGGAGAAATGGTTCCTGAGCCCACTTTCTGTAGTGGTCCTGTTTCCAGGCAACCTTGCTCCTTTTGCTCTCTTGACTGATATCCCATGCTCCTTTTCTTTCTGAGTTCTGGAGGAGCTGCTACATGTTCAGCAATGAACTACTGTGTCCATGATGCTGAGTCCTTTATTGGCGCCTGTTTTTACTGTTTTTACAACCTGCTGTTTAGAGACACTGTGGTCTTGCAGAGGCAAATCAGCTGATATACGTCGCACTGCTTCCTGAAAGGCTCTCATTCCACTCATCCTGGTGATCACTTTTGAGTTTTTCCAGAGTTGCTTCTAGCTGGCATGGTAGGGTAAAAAGCTTAATGGTTCACTTGCTGTTCTTGTCTCTGATAGGAGTGTTATTCCTCACTGTTTGTTTTGTAGATTTAGATTCCTTTTCCAAAGTGAAGCTGATTGAAATTCTGCTTTCTTCTACAATTTCTGCCCTCTGGGAGTTGACATGCTAATTGGTCAGCTTAATGAGATATGATAAGAATGGAGTGGACTCAAGACTAGAACAATGTGGAATGCCATGTCTGATGCTACATGTAACTTCCCAAGAAGGGAGCTAGGTCATTGTTTACAGGAGACAGGACTGCCTGCTGTGTGAGTGGGAGGAAACTAACTGAGTGGGTGTACACAAGGACTGCTCTATTGTTATGCAGTTTGTGAGAGAGTTCTAGAGAGGTCGAGATGGATGTTAGTGGGTGAAAATGGAAGACGGCTCCCCACTTATCAAGCTGATCATTTTGGGCAGGCCCATACTGGCTATATCCTTGAGTATTAGAGCAGGACATGAAGTCTGCAGACAGAAGGACAATGGGAAAATAGACTTTTTCTGAGCGATGGTTATCTCCAGTGATACAGGAATGTCAGAACTCATAGAGGGGTGAATGACTTGGTTTCTGAGCACTACTACCACAGTGAGGGACAGATAAAGGCAAGATATGGACTCTTCAGGGTAGGTATGAAGTAATCTGCCAGTTCCATGTTCATTCTTTTTTTATTTATTTTTTCCACTCATACAAACCTGACAGGTACCCCATTCCCCTCCCTCCCTCCTCCCCTCCCTGGATCCCCTTGCTCTCTCCCCCCTTTTCCCCTGCCTTTCCCACCCCCATCTGCTTTCTCCCATTGTCCCCCCTTCAAGCCTGGAGCACCCCTTTTTATTTATTTATTTATTTATTTATTTATTTATTTATTTCTTCCACTCATACAAAGTTGATAGGTACCCCATTCCCCTCCCTCCGTCCACCCCTCCCTGGATCCCCTTGCTCCCTCCCCCCTTTTCCCTTTCCTTTCCCCCGTCTCTTCCTTTCTCCCAGTGCTCCCCCCCCCCCATTCCTGGAGCATTCTTTAGTGTGCATGTCAAACTTCCCTCTGGGTCCTCTTCTCTGATGAGGTGTAAGGACTCAGTGGCATTGCCTAGAGCTCTTTTTTGTGTTCCCCTTTAGTATAGGAACACTATTGCGGCTGTTAATCCCTTACCTCTAAGAATCCTAGTGCCTGTGATCCATGCTAGACTTTGGGTGTTCAATGATATGTTGGTAATTGTGCAGGTCATGCAAAGTCCTATTATGATTACTTCGGCCCTAATTTGTATGGAATATCTTGCATATCGTTGCTCCTCCCCATCTTTAGGCTTTTACAATCTCACCGCCCTCTCTTCCTCAGATTTCCCTAAGGTTTAGGATGCGAGAAAATAGGCTAGCCTGGTTCCAGATAGTTGATATAGAGTCTCTGATGTTCTGAATTATGGTTTGTTGATTTTATTTTTCAGTTTTGCTACTCATGCACCACCCTTAGCTCCATCCTGATGGGTATTGGATGTCACCCTCTTGGCCAGAGATAAAAGGCTGTTAAAATAGAGTCTTATTATAAGACTAGATTCAAAGGTAGATAGAATAAGAGTAGGAGACTGTGGTGAGGGGGGGGGAATCAGTCTCCCATTTGCAAAATGGTTACCTTCTATCTGCCAGACTGTATGCCCTCCCTTTCTGGTGAGATCAAACCTCATCAGTTGTAAGTGACCAGGAAGGAAAGTCTGTGAGCTTAACCAGATGTCTCATTGCTTACTTGCAGTCTTTGATGGTGGCCTATTTTCTCTGCTGTAGCATGATCCCCTCTCTCTTTGTTTTTTGGGAGGCCCTCCTTCCCCTTCCCTCCTGTTTATAATCTTTGCAGTTACTGTAGGTATTACAGAAATTTAATCTTTGAGTGTGTCACTAAGTGGGTTTTGTACAAGATTCACCTATTAGGGAGTATATATGGCTCTTAAATTTCTGTGTCTGGGATACTTCACTCTATAATTTTTCTAGTTCCATACTTTTCATGGAAAATTTCATTAATTCACCATTTTTGATGGCTGAGTAGTACTCCATTGTATAAATGTACCACATTTTCCTTTTCCACTTGTCAACTGTTGGACATTTGGGTTGATTCCATGACTTTGCTATTGTAAACAGTGTTGCTATGAACATGGTCGTGCTTGTGCTAGCGAGGTGAATTTTTGCTGTATGGGGGTTATTACCAAAAGTAGAATCGCAGGGTCATATGGCATTTCAATTTTCAACTTTTTTAAGAATCTCCAGACGGCTTGCCAGAGTGGTTGTATGAGCCTGAATTCCCACCAGCAATGTAGGAGAGTTCCCTTCTTGCCACATCCTTTCCAGCATTTGGTGTTGTTTGTATTGTGGATTTTTGCCATCCTGACCAGGTGAGATGATATCTCAGGGAAGTTTTGATTTGCATTTCCCTGATGGCTAAGGATGTGGAGCATTTTTTAAGGTATTTGTTAGACATTTTAATTTCATCCTTGGTAAAGTTTCCTTTAAGTTCCAGGGCCCATTTTTTTTATATAATACATTTTTTATTATTATTTCAGCTCATACAAACTTAATAGGTACACCAGTTCCCTCCCTCCCTCCTCCTCCCCCCCCCGAACCCCCTGCTCCCCTCCCCTCACCCCTCCCGCCCATCCCCCCGTGCCTCCCGCCCCGATTCCCAGAGTCCTTTCTTGTGCATGCCTGACTCTCCTCTGGGCCCTCCTCTCCGATGACGTACAAGGACCCAGTGGCATTTCCCTGAACCCCTTCCTGTGTTCCCCTTAAGCATAGGAACACTACTGTGGCTGTCAATCCCTTGCCTCCAAGGTGCCTTTAGCAGATGCTAGACTTTGTGAGGTCAATAGTGTGTTGGACATTGCACCGGGCATACAATGTCCAATTATGATTGCTTCGGCCCTAACTTGTGTGGAGTATCTTGCAAATCATTGCTCTCCCATCCTTTTGCTCTTACACTCTTACCGACCCCTCTTCCGCAAATGTCCCTGAGCTTCAGGATGGGGAGAGATTAGTCTGGCCTAGTTCTAGATGGTTGATATAGAGTCTCTGAAGTTCTGGATAGTGGTTCGTTGATTTTCTTTTGCAGTTTTGCTGCTCCTGTAATGCCCTTCACTCCATCATGATGGGCACTGTATGTCACCCCCTGGCCAGAGACAAAAAGCTGTTAAACTGAAGTCTTATTATAAGAGCACATTCAAGGGTAGATGTAATACTTATACCCAAAATTGGAATCGCAGGGTGATATGGCGTTAGGCAATGGGAGGGGTCAATCACCCATTTGCAAAATGGTTACGTTATAATCTGCCGGACTATATGCCCTCCCCTTCTGGTGAGTTCATACCCCCTTAGTTGTAAATGATCAGGAACGAATTGTGAACTTAACTAGGTGTCACATTACTTTCTTGCAGTCCTTGATGGAGGCCTATTTTCTCTACTGTAACATGGTCACTTCTCTCCTTGATTCTGGTGTGGCCCTCCAACTCCATCCCTCCTGTTCATAATCCTTGCAATTACTGTAGGTAATACATAGATTTACCTATGAGTGTCTCAAGATGGGCTGGGTGGGTTTGGTATTAGGAGCCACCTATTAAGGAGTACATACAGGCACTTAATTTTCTGGGTCTGGGATACTTCACTTAATATAATTGTTTCCAATGACATCCATTTCCTGGCAAATTCCAGTAATTCATCATTTTTGATGGCTGAGTAGTACTCCATTGTATAGATGTACCACTTTTCCTTATCCACTCGTCAGCTGTTGGACATTTGGGTTGATTCCATGTCTTTGCTATTGTAAACAGTGCTGCTATGAACATGGTCATGCTTGTGCTATCGAGGTGAACCTCTGCTGCATGGAGGGTTATTCCCAGAAGTGGAATCGCAGGGTCATATGGCATTTCAATCTTTAATTTCTTTAAGAATCTCCAGACGGCTCACCAGAGTGGCTGTATGAGCCTGCACTCCCACCAGCAATGTAGGAGAGTTCCCCTCTCTCCACATCCTCTCCAGCATTTGTTGTTGTTCGTATTGTGGATTTTTGCCATCCTGACCAGGGTGAGATGATATCTCAGGGAAGTTTTGATTTGCATTTCCCCAATGGCTAAAGAAGTGGAGCATTTTTTAAGATATTTGTTAGACATTTTAATTTCATCTCTGGTAAAATTTCTTTTATGTTCCAGGGCCCATTTTTTAATTGGGCCATTGGTTTCCTTGGTGTTTAGTTTTCTAAGTTCTTTGTGCACTCTGGATAGTAGAGCTCTATCAGATATGTGGTTAGTGAAGATTTTCTCCAATTCTGTGGGTTGCCTTTGAGCTTGTGTTACAATCTCTTTATCTGAACAGAAGCTCTTTAATTTCACCAGATCCCAACTGTTGAGAGTTGGTAGCAGTGACTGTGCCATTGGATGTCTGTTTAGGAAATGTTGGCCTAGCCCAATCAGCTCGAGGGAGTTCCCTATCCTTTCAACTATGGTTTTTATAGTCTCTGGCCTTATATCAAGGTCCTTGATCCATTTGGAATTAAGTCTTGTACATGGTGACAAGTATGGGTCCAGCTTTAATCTTCTGCATGTGGAGATCCAGTTTTGCCAGCACCATTTGTTGAAGATGCTGTTCTTTTTTCATTGGATTCTTCCGGCCCTTTGTCAAAGACCAAATGGCTGTATCTGGGTCTTCAATCCTTATCCATTAATCTGTGTGTCTATTTTGGAGCCAGTACCAGGCTGTTTTTATAACTATGGATTTGTAATATAGACTAAGGTTCAGTATGGTAATACCTCCAGCAGTGTTTTTGTTACTCAGGATTGTCTTTGCTATCCTGGGTCTTTTGTGCCTCCATATGAATTTAGGATGGTCATTTTTATGATGTTGATTCTGCCAATCCAGGAACATGGGAGGTCTTTCCACCTTCTGGTGTCTTCTGCAATTTCTTCCTTTAGGGTTTTAAAGTTTTCATTATAAAGGTGTTTTACCTCCTTGGTTAGGTTTATACCAAGGTATTTCATTTTTTTAGGGGCTATAGTGAATGGGATGGTTTCTCTCAAGGCTTTTTCACTTCTTTTATTCTGGGCATATAGGAAGGCCTCTGATTTTTGCACATTTATTTTGTATCCTGCCACCTGCTGAACTTCTCAATTAGTTCCAGGAGCTTCCTGGTGGAGTTTTTGGGATCACTCAAGTATAAGATCATGTCATCTGCAAATAGGGATAGTATGACTTCTTCCTTGCCGATTTGAATCCCTCTTATGTCCTTTTCTTGTCTTTTTTTTTTTTTTAAGGGAGAAAGGAAGATTTATTTAGCTTATGGTTCTAGAGGGGAGATAAAGTCTTTCACGGGCAGAAATGGCATGACTGGTGACAGAAGATGGAGGAGGCCTAGGTTATATCTATCCTGGAGGCTGAAAGCTGCAAGGCTGTCAACTGCAAAAGCAGACCTGTCCTGGTACTTCCTGATAAAATGTTGGTCAGAGAGGTCTCAAAGGCCACCAAACATTATAGGCTTTCAGCATTGCTCTGTGTTGCTCTCCAAAAAACCAGGAGCAAGATCTTATTACTGAAGATACAACACATATGTGTCACAAAACATGAGCAAAATGCATCAAGTAGAATTGATCTGAGAACTTCCTCCTTGCTGGATAACTTATACCATCCCAAGCAATATTGTACAACCTGGTGGGAGAAATAATTACAGGCCCCATCAACACATGAAATCTGTAAGTTGTAATAAAAATCACCATAGTAACAGGTGACCACCAGTGTAACAGTGGCATGAGTATCAAGGAGACAAACAACAGCTTTCTGAATGAACTCAAGACCCGCTTGTCAGAATGGAACACATTCCTGATACTGTTAACTAGAATAAGAACCTAAAAGAGGGAAGGAAAAAAGAGGAAAAAATAGCCAATGAAGTAGAAAGACAGTATACCAAACTGCCTTGTAAATAACTGTTATTTTTTTTTTCAGAGTTTATCATTGTGTTTATTGTTTCTGTACCTGATACCACATTTTATTTTATCAATATCTTTTCCTTTTTTTTCTTTCCTTATTTTTTTTCCCTTTTTTTTATTAAAAATTTAATTATACATTTTAAAATTTTTTTACCAGTTCCCTCCCTCCCCCCTCTTCCCCCCGAACCTCCTCCTCCCCCTCCCCTTCCCCCAGTGCCTCCCCCCCAATTCCCAGAGAGTCCTTTATTGTGTACGCCTAACTCTCCACTGGGTCCTCCTCAACGATGACATATAAGGACCTAGTGGCATTTCCATAAGCCCTTTCTCTTGTTCCCCTTAAGCATAAGATCACTACTATGGCTGTCAATCCCTTGCCTCCAGGGGTCTCGGTGCCCTTAACAGATGCTGGACTTTATGAGGGCAACAGTGTGCTGGACATTGCGCAGGGCATGCAAAGTCCCATTATGATTGCTTTGGCCCCAACTATTGTTGAGAATCTTGCAAATCGTTGCTCCTCCCATCCTTTTGCTCTTACAATCTTACCGCCCCCTCTTCCGCAAATGTCCCTGAGCTCCAGGATGGGGAGAGAGTAGGCTGGCCTAGTTCTATGTGATTGATATAGAGTCTCTGAAGTTCTGGATTGTGGTTTGTTGATTTTCTTTTGCAGTTTTGCTGCTCCTGCAATTCCCTTCACTCCATTCTGCTGGGCACTGTATGTCACCCCCTGGCCAGAGACAAAAAGCTGTTAAACTGGAGTCTTGTTGTAATAGCGCATTCAAGGGTAGATGTAATAAGAGTAGGAAACCTCACTGAGGGAGGGGTCCATCACCCATTTGCAAAATGATTACTTTTTATCTGCTAGACTATATGCCCTCCCCTTCTGGTGAGATCAGGAAAGAACGTCTGTGAACTTAACCAGGTTTCTCATTACTTAATTGCAGACCTTGATGGAGGCCTATTTTCTCTGCTGTAACATGGTCCCCTCTCTCCTTGTTTCTGGTGTGGCCCTCCTAACCCATCTCTCTTGTTCATAATCCTTGCAATTACTGTGTTACATAGGTTTATTTTGAGTGTCTCAATGTGGGCTGGGTGAGTTTGGTACTAGGAGCCACGTATTAGGGAGTACATACGGCGCTTAATTTTCTGGGTTTGGGATACTTCACTTAATATAATTCTTTCTAATGACATCCATTTCCCAGCAAATTCCAGTAATTCATCATTTTTGATGGCTGAGTAGTACTCCATTGTATAGATGTACCACTTTTCCTTATCCACTTGTCAACTGTTGGACATTTGGGTTGATTCCATGACTTTGCTATTGTAAGCAGTGCTGCTATGAACATGGTCGAGCTTGTGCTATCGAGGCGAACCTCTGCTGCATGGGGGGTTATTCCCAAAAGTGGGATAGCAGGGTCATATGGCATTTCAATCTTTAATTTCTTTAAGAATCTCCAGACGGCTCGCCAGAGTGGCTGTATGAGCCTGCATTCCCACCAACAATGTAGGAGAGTTCCCCTCTCTCCACATCCTCTCCAGCATTTGTCGTTGTTTGTATTGTGGATTTTTGCCATCCTGACCGGGGTGAGATGATATCTCAGGGAAGTTTTGATTTGCATTTCCCTGATGGCGAAGGAAGTGGAGCATTTTTTAAGGTAATTGTTAGACATTTTAATTTCATCGCTGGTAAAGTTTCTTTGAAGTTCCAGGGCCCATTTTTTAATTGGGCCAGTGTTTTCCTTGGTGTTTAGTTTTCTAAGTTCTTTGTGCACTCTGGACAGTAGAGCTCTGTCAGATATGTGGTTAGTGAAGATTTTCTCCCATTCTGTGGGTTGCCTTTGAGCTCGTGTGACAATCTCTTTATTTGAACAGAAGCTCTTTAATTTCACAAGATCCCAACTGTTGAGAGTTGGTAGCAGTGACTGTGCCATTGGATGTCTGTTTAGGAAGTGTTGGCCTAGCCCAATCAGTTCGAGGGAGTTCCCTATCCTTTCAACTATGGTTTTCAAAGTCTCTGGCCTGATATCAAGGTCCTTGATCCATTTGGAATTAAGTCTTGTACATGGTGACAAGTACGGGTCCAGCTTTAATCTTCTGCATGTGGAGATCCAGTTTTGCCAGCACCATTTGTTGAAGATGCTGTTCTTTTTCCATTGGATTCTTTGGGCCCCTTTGTCAAAGACCAAATGGCTGTAACTTTGTGGGCTTATATCTGGGTCTTCAATCCTTATCCATTGATCTGTGTGTCTATTTTGGAGCCAGTACCAGGCTGTCTTTATAACTATGGATTTGTAGTATAGACTTAGGTTTGGTATGGTAATACCTCCAGCTGTGTTTTTGTTACTCAGGATTGTTTTTGCTATCCTGGGTCTTTTGTGCCTCCATATGAACTTTGAGATTGTTTGGTCAACTTCTTTGAAGAATTGCTTTGGGATTTTGATTGGTATAGCATTGAATCTGTATATTGCCTTTGGTAGGATGGTCATTTTTACAATGTTGATTCTGCCAATCCAGGAACAAGGGAGGTCTTTCCACCTTCTGGTGTCTTTTGCAATTTCTTTCTTTAGGGTTTTAAAGTTTTCATTGTAAAGGTCTTTTACCTCCTTAGTTAGGTTTATACCAAGGTATTTCATTTTTTTAGGGGTTATAGTAAATGGTATGGTTTCTCTCAAGGCTTTTTCACTTCTTTCATTCTGGGCATATAGGAAGGCCTCTGATTTTTGCACATTTATTTTGTATCCTGCCACCCTGCTGAACTTCTCAATTAGTTCCAGGAGCTTCCTGGTGGAGTTTTTGGGATCACTCAGGTATAAGATCATGTCATCTGCAAATAGGGATAGCTTGACTTCTTCCTTGCCGATTTGAATCCCTCTTATGTCCCTTTCTTGTCTTATGGCTTCAGCTAAGACTTCAAGTACAATATTGAATAGAAGTGGTGAGAGTGGACAGCCTTGTCTAGTTCTTGATCGAAGTGGGAATGATTCCAGTTGTTCCCCATTGAGCATAATCCTTGCTGTGGGCTTGTTGTATATAGCTTTTATTATATTGATTAAGGTTCCTTCCATTCCCACTGTCTCTAGCGTTTTGATCATAAAAGGCTGTTGGATCTTGTCAAAAGCTTTTTCTGCATCTATCGAGAGTATCATGTGGTCTTGGACTTTGGACTGGTTTACATGATGAATTACATTTATTGATTTGCGCATGTTGAACCAACCTTGTGTGCCGGGGATGAAGCCTACTTGGTCCCCGTGAATGATCTTTTTAATATGTTTCTGAATCCGATTTGCTAAGACTTTGTTGAGAATCTTTGCGTCTGTGTTCATCAGGGAGATCGGCCTATAGTTTTCTTTTTTAAGTGAATCTTTATTAGGTTTTGGGATTAAAACGATATTAGCTTCATAGAAGGAATTGGTAGTGTTCCTTCCTTTGCTATTTGATGGAACAGTTTAACGAGTATTGGTGTTATTAACTCCTTAAATGTCTTGTAGAACTCTGTGCTGAATCCATCTGGTCCAGGACATTTTTTGGTGGGAAGATTCGAGATTACTTCCTCAATTTCCTTATATGTTATAGGACTATTTAAATAATTCACAACTTCCTGATTCAATTTAGGTAAGTTGTGTTTACTTAGAAATTCATCCATCTCTTTTGTGTTGTCAAACTTCACAGAGTATAAGTTTTTGAAATATGATGTTATAATTCTCTGGATTTCTTGGGTATCAGTAGTGATAACTCCATGTTCATTTCTAATTTTGTTAATTTGGGTTTTCCCCTTTCTTGTCTTATGGCTTCAGTTAAGACTTCAAGTACAATATTGAATAGAAGTGGTGAGAGTGGACAGCCTTGTCTAGTTCCTGATCGAAGTGGGAATGCTTCCAATTGTTCCCCATTGAGCATAATCCTTGCTGTGGGCTTGTTTTATACAGCTTTTATTATATTGATAAAGGTTCCTTCCATTCCTACTGTCTCTAGCGTTTTGATCATAAAAGGCTGTTGGATTTGTCAAAAGCATTTTCTGCATCTATCAAGAGTATCATGTGGTCTTGGACTTTGGACTGGTTTACATGATGAATTACTTTTATTGATTTGCGTATGTTGAACCAACCTTGTGTGCCAGGGATGAAGCCTACTTGGTCCCCGTGAATAATCTTTTAATATGTTTTTGAATCAGATTTGCTAAAACTTTGTTGAGAATCTTTGCATCTGTGTTCATCAGGGAGATCGGCCTATAGTTTTCTTTTTTAAGTGAGTCTTTATTAGGTTTTGGGATTAAAACGATATTAGCTTCATAGAAGGAATTTGGTAGTGTTCCTTCCTTTGCTATTTGATGGAACAGTTTAAGGAGTATTGGTGTTATTAACTGCTTAAATGTCTGGTGGAACTCTGGGCTGAGTCCATCTGGTCCAGGACATTTTTTGGTGGGAAGTTTCGAGATTACTTCCTCAATTTCCTTATATGTTATAGGACTATTTAAATAATTCACAACTTCCTGATTCAATTTAGGTAAGTTGTGTTTACTTAGAAATTCATCCATCTCTTTTGTGTTGTCAAACTTCACAGAGTATAAGTTTTTGAAATATGATGTTATAATTCTCTGGATTTCTTGGGTGTCAGTAGTGATAACTCCATGTTCATTTCTGATTTTGTTAATTTGGGTTTTCTCTCTCCTGCTTTTGGTTAATTTAGCTAGGGGTGTATCAATCTTATTGATCTTTTCAAAGAACCAGCTTTTTGACTGGTTGACTTTTTCTATCATTTTCATAATCTCGATTTCAGATATTTCTCCTCTTATTTTGCTAATCTCCTCTCTTCTACTACTTTTGGGATCAGATTGCTCTAGTTTCTCTAAAGCTTTAAGCTGCATTGTTAAGTTGTTTATTTCTGATGTTTCCATTTTTTGATGTAGGCATTAAGAGGTATGAACTTACCTCTTAGAACAGCTTTCATTGTGTCCCAGAGATTTTGGTAAGTTGTGTTTTCGTTATCATTCACTTTTAGGAAATCTTGAATTTCCTTTTTAATTTCTTCCTGAATTCAGTTCTCATTCAGCATCATAGTGTTAAGTTTCCAGGAGTTAGTGTATTTTCTCTTGTTTGATGTGTTGTGGATGTCCAGCTTTAGGCCATGGTGGTCTGACAGGGCACAGGTTAGAATTTCAACTTTTTTGTATGTGTGTAGATTCGTTTTGTGGCCCA
Organism: Typhlomys cinereus; assembly: GCA_023101885.1. Taxonomy (NCBI): domain Eukaryota; kingdom Metazoa; phylum Chordata; class Mammalia; order Rodentia; family Platacanthomyidae; genus Typhlomys; species Typhlomys cinereus. The sequence continues at coordinate 6,236,562 of JALPQD010000014.1, forward strand.
ATATGTGATCTATTTTGGAGGAAGTTCCGTGTGCTGCTGAGAAAAATGTGTATTCTTTGGTACGTGGGTGAAAAATTCGATAGAGATCTCTAAGGTCCATTTCTTTCAGGGTTTGATTAAGTTCCAAAGTGTCTCTGTTAAGCTTTTGACCTGTTGATCTATCCCATGTTGAGAGAACGGTGTTGAAGTCCCGAAGAATTATCGTTTGGTGGTTGATTTCTTGCTTTAGACGCTGTATGATTTTCTTAATGAATGTGGAGGGGCCCGTATTGGGTGCATATATGTTCAGTATTGTGAAGTCTTCCTGGTGAATTGTACCTGTGACTAAAATGTAGTATCCATCCGTGTCTCTTATAATTTTCTTTGGTTTGAAGTCCACTTTGTCTGATAGCATAATGGCTATCCCTCCCGGTTTTCTGCTTCCATTTGCTTGTAGAATTGTTAACCGGCCTTTTATTTTTAGAGCGTTCCAGGGCCCATTTTTTTAATTGGGCCATTAGTTTCCTTGGTGTTTAGTTTTCTAAGTTCTTTGTGTACTCTGGATAATAGAGCTCTATTAGATATGTGGTTAGTGAAGATTTTCTCCCCTTCTGTGGGTTGCCTTTGTGCTTGAGTTACAATCTCTTTTTCTGAACAGAAGCTCTTTAATTTCATAAAATCCAATCTGTTGAGTGTTGGTTGTAGTGACTGTGCTATTGGATTTCTGTTTAGGAACTGTTGTCCTAGTCCAATCAGCTCGAGGGAGTTCCCTACCCTTTCAACTAAGGTTTTTATAGCCTCTGGCCTTATATTGAGGTCCTTGATCCAATTAGAATTAATTTTTGTACATGGAGGACAGTACGAGTCCAGTTTTAATCTTCTGCATGTGGAGATCCAGTTTTGCCAGCACCATTTGTTGGAGATGCTGTTCTTTTTCCATTGGATTTTTTGGTCCCTATGTCAAAGATCAAATGGCTGTAATTGTGTGGGCTTATGTGTGGGCCTTCACCTCTTATTCCTTGATCTGTATGTTGATTTTGGAGCCAGCGCCAGGCTGTTTTTACAACAATGGATTTGTAGTAGAGACTAAGGTTTGGTATGGTGATACCTCCAGCAGTGTTTTTGTTTCTCAGGATTGTTTTTGCTATCCTGGGTCTTCTGTGCCTCCATATGAATTTTGAGATTGTTTGGTCAACTTCTTTAAAGAATTACTTTGGGATTTTATTGGTATAGTATTAAATCTGTATATTGCCTTTGGTAGGATGGTCATTTTTATGATATTGATTCTGCCAATCCAGGAACATGGGAGGTCTTTCCTCCTTTTGGTTTCTTCTGCAATTTCTTTCTTTAGGCTTTTAAAGTTTTCATTGTGAAGGTCTCTTACTTCCTTGGTTAGGTTTATACCAAGGTATTTCATTTTTTTAGGGGCTATAGTAAATGGCATCGTTTCTCTCAGGACTTTTTTCACTTCTTTCATTCTGGGCATATAGGAAGGCCCCTGATTTTTGTATGTTTATTTTGTATCCTGTCACCCTTCTGAACTCCTGTATTAGTTCCTGGAGTTTCTTGGTGGAGTTTTTGGGATCACTCAGGTATAAGATCATGTCATCTGTAAAGAGAAATAACTTGACTTCTTCCTTGCTGATTTGAATCCCTTTTATCTCCCTTTCTTGTTTTATGGCTTCAGCTAAGACTTCAAGTACAATATTGAATAGAAGTGGTGAGAGTGGACAGCCTTGTCTAGTTCCTGATCGAAGCGGGAATGCTTCAAGTTTTTCCCCATTGAGTATAATCCTTGGTGTTTGCCTATTGACCTCACAAAATCTAGCATCTGCTAAAGGCACCAAGATCCTTGGAGGCAAGGGATTGACAGCCACAGTAGTGTTCCTATGCTTAAGGGGAACACAGGAAAGGGTTCATGGAAATGCCACTGGGTCCTTGTACGTCATCAGAGAGGAGGGCCCAGAGGAGAGTCAGGCATGCACAAGAAAGGACTCTGGGAATTGGGGCGGGAGGCACGGGGAGGATGAGGAAGGAGGGGTGAGGGAAGGGGGAGTAGGGGGCTCGGGGGAGGAGGAGGGAGGGAGGGAACTGGTGTACCTATTAAGTTTGTATGAGCTGAAATAATAATAAAAATGTATTATAAAAAAAGAAATCAAATTGAAAAAAATAATCCTTGGTGTTTGCTTGTTGTACACAGTCTTTATTATATTGATAAAGGTTCCTTCCATTCCAACCTTTTCTAGGGTTTTGATCATAAGGGGCTGTTGGATCTTCTTGAAAGCTTTTTCTGCATCTATGGAGAGTATCTAGAATTTTGGACGGGTTTATATGGTGAATTGCATTTATTGATTTGCATATGTTGAACCAACCTTGTGTGCCTGGGATAAAGTCTACTTGTTCCCCATAAATGATCTGTTTGGTATGTTTTTGAATCCGATGTGCTAAGACTTTATTGAGAATCTTTGCACCTGTGTTCATCAAAGAGATTGGCCTATAGTTTTCTTTTTTAAGTGTATCTTTATTAAGCTTTGGGATTAAGATGATATTAGCTTCATAGAAAGAATTTGGTAGTATTCCTTCCTTTGTTAGTTATTTGATGGAACAGTTTAAGGAGTACTGGTGTTATTAGCTCCTTAAATGTCTGGTAGAATTCTGTGCTGAATCCATCTGGTCCAGGACATTTTTCAGTGGGAAGATTTGAGATTACTTCATTGATTTCCTCATATGTTATAGGACTATTTAAATAATTTACAACTTCTTGATTCAATTTAGGTAAGTTGTACTTACTTAGGAATTCATCCATTTCTCTTGTGTTGTCAAATTTCACAGAGTATACGTTTTTGAAATATGATGTTATAATTCTCTGAATTTCTTGGGTATCAGTAGTGATAACTCTATCTTCATTTCAAATTTTGTTAATTTGGGTTTTCTCTCTCTTGCTTTTGGTCAATATAGCTAGAAGTGTATCAATTTTACTGATTTTTTCAAAGAATGAGCTTTTTGACTGGAGGATTCTCTGTATTGTTTTCCTTATCTCAATTTCGGATATTTCTCCCCTGATTTTGCTAATCTCCTCTCTTCTATTGCTTTTGGGATCAGATTGCTCTAGTGTCTGATAATTTGAAAAAAATTTCTCAGGTGTAGTATTTTGGGATTGTTGCTCTGGTATTCCATGAATGCACATGTTAGACTTTTTCAAGATGTCTCATAACTCTTGAATATTCCTCTCAAGTATCTTTTTGGCTTTAACAACCTCTTCCATTGAGCTGGTTAATACTTCCATTTTGTCTTCAAGATCTGAAATTCTATTTTCTGCTTTGTTAGTTCTGCTGATAAGACTCTGTTGAGTTCTGGATTGAAGATAACTTTTAATTCAATTTTAAATTCTGCCTGAGAGTGGTTTAACTGCTCTATGCTTATTTTTGTTTCTTCAATTGTTTTTCTCAACTCCTTCAAGCGTGTGCTGTGTTCCTGCTGAAAGTGGTTGATGCAGCTATTTAACTTCTCCCAGATTTCCTCTTTCATAGTATCAATCATGGTAATGATCACGCTTTGAAAGTCATTATTTTGGGCCTGGCTTTCTTGGCTATTTTCTGTGAATTTGTTCTGGTTGGAATCTATCATTGTGGGGTTAATTCTTTTGGTGGGAAATTTGTTTTCTAGGGTTTTGTTTCTCATCTATTTGCACTTTGGCTTGGGCATTGTTTTTGTCTCTTAAGACCTTTCAATTTCTATGTGTTTTTGACTGAACTGAATTAGTTGGTATTGCTACTCTCAGGCAGTTATTACTAGTGTTTGTCTTGGAGTTGGGTACATTTGTCTGTTGTTATTGTTATTTCCTAGATGATGCTATTAGGCTGTTACTACATCAATTAAGTCAGATGTAGTCGGTAGAGGGTGAATATTAGTATGGTAGTGCACTTTTACGATTTAGTACCTTGGTCATATGTAAGGGTGAGTGGTATAGTCCCTGAAGTTGTATATGTTTTTTGGGTGGCTATATGGAAAAGTTAATCTACAATGATTAATAATTGAAGGGAGTAGGATGGTAAAAAAGGGGGTTTACTTATCTTTGGGCTGGATCTCTCCCATGTGATAGGATGATTTTAAAGGACTTCAGATGTATGACCTTTGTCCCCTAGTGCTTTGCTTGAGTTTCCTTTGAACTCTGTTGAATTTTGATGAGCAGGGTGTCCTCCCTGGACCTCGAGGGAGTGTCTTGGGTGGGCAGGAGTGGCAGAGGGGCTGAAGGTGATGTCAGTTCACTTCACCTGGGATCTGGGGTGTGGTCTAGTGGCCCATCCAAACCCAGGACAGCCTGGGTGCTGCTCAGGCTGGCTGGTAGGAGGAGCTGGGACAAGAGGGTTCCCTGGGGGCTGGTGGAATTTACCTGGGAAGCAGGGTGTCCAGCTTGGAGGGCAAGCTAGTGTCCCAGGTGGGCGGGAGGGGCAGAGGGGGTCCATCTTCATTCTTGATGGGAATGTCTCACAAAACCAAAAGGTTCCCAGAAGGTCTGGATCCTCTACCTAGCTGGAGGGTTGAAGATGCTATGCTCCAACATCAATAAGAACAGCTGGACTGTGATCTCAGTGAATTCACCGAAACCACACATCCTAGACATCAAGTTCCAAAGGCAGCAGGAACAGCAGCAAGACAGAAACATAGATCCTTGAGTCAGGCATGGACAGAAGCAGTAGCAGCAGTAGCAACAAAGAAATCAAGGATGTTCTAAAAGGTGAAAGACACCGGAAGAGTGAATTCAACAGCATGTCCACACAGGATAAGGGAGGAGAAATTCTCTAGTCCTTGCACTTCCTATAATCGGGTCCACAACTGGAAAATACCACCCATTACATGCTGGGGTTTGGTTTCCACATCAATTAATCTAGTACCTGCAGAGTTTTTCAGGGGTCTGTTCCAATCATTAATTCTACAGTTGTGCCCCAAACAATCTGCAGCTGTCAAGTTGACAGTAAAATGTAGCCATAACAGACATCCAATGGCTAGAACCAGTATCACTAAAGATAAATGAGAGCTAAGTACCAGGGCAGGAGAAATACCCAGGAGGTAATTCATATACTGCCTTCTAGTATAGATTTGGGTGTGACAGAACTCAATGTCCATAAAACATGCTGACCTTAGGCCATGCTCAGTATCCAAAGAGGAACTTGAACAAAGCCCACAGCCAAGAGGTCTGATTGGATACTTGTTATCAGTACAAAATAATACATATGAATATCTAGGGCTGTAATATTTCTTTTATTTTTTAAAATTTCATTTATATATATATGTATTATGTATTTAGAGAGAGAGGGAAATATTGGCATGTGCATACATACCATGATGCAAGAGTGGTAGTCAGAGGCTATCCCTCTCTTTCCAACATGTGTGCTTATGCAGTTGAAGTCAAGTTAACAAAGCTGTCCTGTTTTTTTAACCTCATGAAGCAGGGACTGAGGTGGGTACATCTTCCAGAGCTTCTGAATCCAGAGATTTAAAATGAGGTTCGAGATTCACAATTTTTAGATCAAGTTCATGGGTAGCACTGACACTGCTGATCCAGGACTCCCACTTTGAGGATTGATGCTGAAGAGCAATGCTTAAATGCATTACAACGTATAAAAGGGTGTGTTTTTAAAAAATTAATTTATTGTTTCCACTCATACAAACTTAGTAGGTATCCTGGGCCCCTCCCTCCATCCACCCCTCCCCAGACCCCCTTGTTCCCTCTCCCCTTTTCCCCTTTCTTTCCCACCCTCCCTTTTTCCAATTGCCTCCTCTCCTTCCCTCATCCCTGTAGCATCCTTTAGTGTGAATGTCAAGCTTCCTTCTGGGTTCTCCACTCTAATGAGGTGTAAGGACTCAGTAGCATTGCCTAGAGCTCTTTCTTGTGTTCCCCTTTAGTATAGGAACACTATTGTGGCTGTTAATCCCTTGCCTCTAAGGATCCTAATGCCTATGATCCATGCTAGCCTTTGGGAAGGTCAATGCTGTGTCGGTCATTGCACAGGTCATGCAGAGTTCTATTATGGTTACTTTGGCCCTAACCTGTGTGGAGTATCTTGCATATCGTTACTCCTCCCCATCTTTAAGCTCTTACAATCTTACTGCCTCCTCTTCCGCAAATTTCCCTGAGATTTAGGATGGGAAGAGATTAGGCTGGCCTGGTTCCAGGTGGTTAATGTAGGTTTTCTGATGTTCTGAATTATGGTTTGTTGGTTTTTTCCAGTTTTGCTGCTCCTGCACTAAAAAGGGGTGTGTTTTGTAAATAAGATTCCCTCCTTCTCCATGTCTTTCTACTCTAATACCTCCCAGAGGCCTGAGAAGTTATTGGAGTTATTAAAGCATGAGAAGAAAAAAGCTTGGAGATTTTCTTTTTTCCAGTATTAGTTACTGAGAGAACACTAAGACCAAGAGAATAGATGTATGCGTGTTCAGATGACACAAAATGATACTATATCCTCAGATAGTATTCAATAGTAAGAATCCCTTTATCCAGAAACAGTAACTGCCTTTACATCTTCATGGAGGGACAGAGCCTATGGAGTTCCTTGTAGCCGCAACATTTAAATGTCAATTCACAAAAGAAGAAATGGGACCTCATAAGCCAGTCTACAGAGTACTGTAGCCATGTCATGCCATAAAATAGCAATGGAAAACAGACTTTCCACACAGCACCCCCATGACAGGCCTGTGAAACTCATGGCACACTGTCTTCATGACATGACTAAGTACAGTATGGGCCATCCACTCTCTGCATCCAGTTAAAGTTCCAGTACACAGGACTACTATAGAATGAATCCAGGGCAGGAAAACTCCCAAGGACAGAACCTATGATGAATCACCACAGTCATATTCAGTCCAGGTGTTCTCATGGCTCTATCCTATGTAGGAATCAGAGGGACAACAACAGGTTGTCCAAGAGTATCAGTTGAAAAGTCCCCTAGCTCAGACTCATTACTACATGGGCCACATGCCCATTGCCACAAACAAAAATCAATCACAAGAATCAACTACATTTTGACATGAGAGCAGGTTCTAGACATAGCAAGCAGATAGCAGACCACCTGAGGATTGGCCATGGTCCAGATATGGAGTTATATTGATTCTTCTGTGCAACTTATTATCAAAGGACCCACACATACTGTGTTCCCAGTTCTCCAGAAACCAGCTGCATCATGAATTCAAGATAAAACCAATTATCAAGAGTTGAACTCCCACTTACTTCAGAGTGGGCTCATAGCAGAAGGTCGCATGCATGTAAACCAATGGGTACAACAGTATCCAGAAGACCACTTGCATGTTTGACTCATTGAAGGCACAGTGCATGAGCAGAGACTATGCCACTGTATTAGTCATGGTTCTCTGAAGAACGGAATCTCTAAAATGCAATGTATATTTAAATGACTTTATTAAATTAACTCAAAATAAAAAAGTGTCCTTTAACAAGCCACTGGTTGAATCTTCGTTCTTGATGTTAATGTCTCACAAAGCGGAAAGATCCCAAGAGGGTCTTTAGCTTTTACCTAGCTGGAGGGTTGAAGATGGTGTGCTCTGGCATCAGTGAAAATCAGCTGGACTCTGATCTCAGTGAACATCAGTGAAAAACAGAAGGCCTAGACACCAATCTCCCAAGGCAGCAGGAATAGCAGGAAGATGGAATGCATGGGCCTCTCTGTTAGCCAAGGACAGAGGCAGTAGCAGCAGTAACAACAAAGAAGGCAATGATGCTCCAAAATGTGAAAGACACTGGAAGAGTGGACTCAACAGTAAGCCCACACAGGACAGGGGAAGAACAAGGCCCTCCTCCTTGCACTTCCTGTAATCTGGTCCTCCACTGGAAAGTACCACCCATCACATGCTGAGTATTCCACATCAATTAATCGAATACCTGCAGACTTGTTCAGGGGCCTGCTCTAACCATTAACTCTACATTTGTGCCCCAAACAGTCTGCAACTATCAAGTTGACAATAAAATGTAGTCATAAAAGCCAACCAATGGCTAGAACCAGTGTCACTAAAGACAAATGAGATCTAAGACCTAGGGGAGGAGAAGTATCCAGGGGTATCTTCATATACTGCCCTCTAGTGTAGCTCTGGGCATGACCAAACTTGATATCCATAAAACATGCTGACCGGGCTGGAGAGTTGGCTCAGGGGTTAAGCCTCCGCCTTGCAGGTGGAAGGTCCTGAGTTCGGATCCCAGATCCCACGTATAGACGCCAGACGGAAGCGGGGGCAGCTTGCGCTTTTGGTCCTGGTAGGGCGGAGCCTGTGAATCCCGGGACAGAAGGAGGTGGAGGCGTCCATGGTGGTTTGCGAATTCGTCCGTGGTTCTACACATACACAGACACACACACACACACACACACACACACAGACACGTGCACACATACACACGCACATGCACACAGTTGAATAAATAATAATAATAATACAAAAAATTAAAAAAAAACAAGCTGACCTTAGGTCATGCTCAGTATCCAAGGAGGAACCAGGGTTTTGGACTTGAAGAAAGCCCACAGCCAAGAGGTCTGATTGTATACTTGTTATCGAAACAAAATAATTCAAGTGAATACATAAGGCTCTCATATTTCTTTTACTTTTTAAAAATTTTAAAAAAATTTTTATTATTTATTCAATTGTGCATGTATGCATGTGTGCACGTGTGTGTATGTATGTGTGTGTAGAACCACGGATGAATTTGGGAACCACCATGGACGCCTCCACCTCCTCCTTTTTCACTCTGCCCCGGGATTCACAGGCTTCGCCCTACCAGGACCGGAAACGCAGGCCGCCCCCGCTTCCGCCCAGCGTCTATACATGTGTGCTTTTGTGAGAGAAATGTGTGTATGTGTGTGTGTGTGTATAGACAGAGAGAGACACAGAGAGAGAAAGAGAGAGAAAGGAAGAGAAATATTAACATGTGCACATGTATGCTATAACGTATGACTGGTAGTCAGAAGCTATCCCTCTCTTTCAACTGTGCGTGCTTGTGCCAGTAGAACACAAGTCAATAAGGCTCTTTTTGTTTTGTTTTTACCTCATTATCTACTTTTGACATGCATTAATAATCACAAGTGACATATAAGTCATATAAAAGCTGACAATGAGGCAAATCCCTAACAGGTCACAAGGTTTTGAGGGAAGGCACCTTACACACTGAATTTCCTCACTTGTTTGTGACCTTCACATTTCTGCACAGATCGTTTCCAGTCTCATGAAAAGACATATATACATCTCCCCAAAATGGAACCAATACTTAGGAAGCCATAGAACTTGTCTCAATTCTAGGACTGTAAGAATGCAAGAGCTTGAGGATGGAGAAATAATGTCAAGTAGTTGCAGCTTTTCAAATCAAGGCTGAGTATTCAAGAACTCTGCAATGATATCTACTTCCATTAGACCTCCAAAATAGCTGGTCTCTTAACATTTCATAAGGCAGGAAAGAGTCCATGATATTCAATGTACAAGCCTGAGAGGGTACATAGGGCTGGTGTTGAACACAAGAAAGAGAGGGAACCTCTACCCACTGGTGGGCCATACATGCCCGGGCAGGTGTCCAGGTACTAACTAATGCAAGTATCCTATATGGGACCCATTGCATCACACATGCAATGGGATGTAGGAGAGGGAAACTGGCTGGAGGGGAGAATGGGTGGGATGGGGTGGGATCAAGATTAGAGTAGATTGTAGGTGATGAAAACACATAAATTCATTGTTAATATAATTTAAAATAAAAATGTGAAAAAAATTGAAAGAAAAAAAAAGAACTCGTCTCCATTCTAGCACCAATACTCAGGAAGATGACTGAATGATGATCCTGGAATTCAAGTTGGTGATTGTACAAACTGGCATCTGAACAGACATGGTATCCAGGAGAATAAAAAATCACTGCCAAACAGAAGGCTGGAGATCCTGTAGCTGCTATCATATCCTACTCATTTCAAAGTTATTGGTCTACAGGTGACAAAACACTACAGCAATTGCACTTCCAAATCTCCAGAGAGTAATGTCAGACTGTTACCCACATAAACCAAGTACAATCAGGAGGGGCTCATGTGACTTGCAAGCTGAAACTCACAACCCAGGGCGAGGCCTGCATATCGCCCTCTCCCAGGAGAACACCTGAATGCTGACTTCAGCATAATAAGTGCATACACAGTGACTGCTTGAAGATCTCAGGTCTGTCACAACAGAGCATGTAGAAGCACACACTGAACATAGGTCAGACCATGGAACAAAAGGGCTGTCCACATTCTCTCTCTTCCTGTAGGACCTCACTGCATACTGACTTTACTAGGGCTTCACAGGTAATAATGCCCTGTGGTCAGACTGGGACCATGGAAAGTGTGTTTCAATGGCTAGAAACATGGTGTGGTGGCTTCCACAGTGATGCTCTAGCTCTGAACATAGCACAGGAATAAGCAGCTTGATACCCACAGGCTCAAAGGATTATCGTGCTTCTGCTGACTATCATAATGGCCACTTAGGACTCCATACTTCCTAGGTTGAGGGTAAGACATAGAAAGACACAGTCTGGCAACAGAGGGGTCAAGATGCACTCTGAGTTCTAGGAGTTTACACTTCTATGCTATAGCCATCCTTGCCTGAGCAGTTAAGGAAAGGAGGTGCTTGCTTGAAGAATGCATGCATGCCTGTGACCAGAAACAGCCAGTGGACTGAGGTGGCCTGATAATGCTGGACCCTCCTGATGCCAGGATGATAGAGTCTTTCAGTCTCTAGCAGTGGAGCAGCTCAGAATCTCTCCCTTTATGAGCATCTGACTCACGATTACTCCATAGCCACCATCAAGAGTCCATATCTTGCCTTCATCTGTCCCTCACTGTAGTAGTAGTGCTCACAAACCAAGTCATTCATTGCATGAAACCCACCTGTGAGCTCTGATTTTCCGTGTCATGCAAGGTATCCCATCACACAGAAATATCTATTTTCCCTTTGTCTTTCTGTCTGCAGACTCCATTTTCTGCTTTAATACCCAAGGACATGGCCAGTACAGGCCTGCCCAAAATGATCAGCTTGATAAGTGGGGAGCAGTCTTCCATTTTCACCTGCTAACATCCACCTCAACCTCTCTAGAACACTCTCACAAACTACATAACTATAGAGCAGTCCTTGTATACATCCACTCAATTAGTTTGCCTCCCATTTACACAGCAGGAAGTTTTGTCTCCTGTAAACAACAGCCCAGCTTCCTTCATGGGAAGTTACATGTAGCATCAGTCATGGCATTCTACATTGTTCTAGTCCTAATTCTACTCTATTCCTGTTATATTTGATTAAGCTGACCATTAGCATTGCAGAAGAAAAGCTAGACTTTCAATTAGCTTCTGTTTGGAAAGGGAACCTAAACCTTCAAAACAAGCAGTGATGAACAACACTCCTATCAGAGACAAGAACAGCAAGTGAACCATTAAGCTTTTTACCTTATAATGCCAAGCTAGAAGCATTGGAAAAACTCAGAAGTGTTCACCAGGATGAGAGCGATTTCAGGCATCAGTGTGACCTATGTCAGCTGTTTTGCCTCCACAAACCTCCAGTGTCTCTAAATAGCAGGGTTTAAAAACAATAATGAGGCCGCAATACAGGACTCAGCACCATGGACATGGTAGATCATTGCTGAACTTAACGGCCCTCCTGAACTCACAAAGGAAAGGAGGATCATGGGATATCAGTCAAGAGAGCAAAAGGAGCAAGGTTGCCTGGAAACAGGATCACTAAAGAAAAGTGGGCTCAGGAACCACTTCTCCATCAGTCAAAGTAAACTTCACCCCTCAGGAAGACCTGAAAGCTGATATCTTGGTATGAAATAAAAGAATTGCAAAGTTGGTTGCAAATGACTTAAGAAACAAGTCATTCTACTGCCCCCACTTACCAAATACAACTTCCTCTTGACAGTCAGTATACAAATCACCATGAGTAGTAGACTAGGAGTCATTTAGGAAAAATAGCAGCAATCTGACTCAGGGCTTCAGAAGAGATAATGTTCAAGTATTTTAGTCCCCATGTTCTTTCCAGGACTTAGCTAAGGACATAAGTGAACCAGGGGTTCATATGACCAAGTGGAAGGGATGCCAACCATCAATATGCCAAGATATCTGGGTTATCTTCTGGGTATCTATGCCAGATGTGCTTTCTATCTAGTGTATTGGAATCCAGGCAGAGGCTGCTGTCACACTTCACAATGCTTTCGGCCAATATATTGGGCATTGTCAATTTGGGGAGCTTTTCATCCTACTTCCAGGGACAGACATGTACTAACAACCCATTTTCACTGTATCTATTGAAAGACCATGAGCAACTCACAGAAGTGTTCTCCCAATGGACCAGCACCTACAGAGCTCATTCAGAGTATCCATGGAGGAAAAAAGAATCCATTCATCTAGGATAGTGTACTAAGGATGGACTAAAGAGATGATTCTGCCAAAGTCTAGCCTTCTGAAACTGAGAGTATAAACTAGGTTTGTCCATACTGCATGGGTGAAGCATTATTTGTGGGAGCATAGATAATACTCATATAGCTGATCCAATGAAGATCCCACTTGGTAAACATTAAAAAGCTCCGTATGATCAGGGTGAGATGTGGTATTTTATTCCCTCCCACTCAAACCATGAATTTCTAATGTATTCTCAGGAAGAGGCATGACCTCATGATAGACTACCCCTTGACAGTTAACTGCCAATACCAGCTTTGGAGTAGGCAGATTCCCACAATCCTCTCTGTTCTCCATGACAGTTCATGGGGAAAATCGTGTACAAGTCTCCAACTGACCATCACAGATGCTGACATTTCAGAGCACAGCCAAGTCATGTCAGGAGGAAAGAATTAAACAAAGCTACCAGGTACAGAATTCCCACAGGGCAGTCATCAGTATCAAGGGAGCCCAGATAAGCAGTATACAGGGGTGACTCATAAACCGACTCTAACTGTAATCTTAGTAGACAGGGTGGTGAGCTAGGGAGATGACCCAGTGATTAAGACTCTGCCTTGGAAACAAAAGGACCTGTGTTTTGCTCTCAGATCTCTCTTAAAAAAGACAGGAAGAAATTATGAAAGTTAGATCTTGGGAAATCCCACAGCAAAGCAAAAATCACCTATGGGTCCTACACACATTCACACTGGCCTCTCATGTACAAAAATATACACATGAACACACACACACACAAACACAATCACACAAACACAATCACAAAATAAACATGTAAGTACAACTGAGCACACTGAAATTGGAGTGCCAGGAAGCTGATTCAAGAGAAGCCCAGTTACCAACATAGTTGTGCTTGCCCAGCTCAGTCCAGGTACGGTACCTAGGGGAGTGATAACATGATTGCTCAAGTCTGACTCTAAACCCAGAGATTTTCCTCCAACATCAAAATAGACCAGACCCTGTATGTACGGGAATGACCAAAAAATGGACTCAAGTCAGTCCCAGTACTCCTCAGACTTACCACATACCACCTCCTTTTCAGAATCAGTATCCAGGATATAACATTTTCCCTCCATCAAGAGCAGACTCTTCTTCCAGGGTGCAGGTGGCACACTGACTGCAAGTGAAAACCCAATATGTAGGAACCAAGGTGTATTTCACAGTAGGACCCACTAAAAAGGAAGCCCAGGGAAAAGTATCCTTAGGCTGTGAGAGCAATCTGGGAGATTGAGACACAATAGTGCTCTGTTCTTTCCCCATAGAAGGTTAATTACTAGTTATTGATAGTAGTTAGCCACCTATCTCCTGTGGCCATAATTGGGGGCAATGTGTACAATTCTATCAGTAGAGAATTATAGCAAGAGGATGTCACAGGAGTGAGGGGGAGTAACATGATTTGAGTGGCACATGTGTGCAGACTGAGTCCAACAGGTAGTGAACAGCACTTGTGCTGCCTACTTAAACCATCTGTGACTCCCCACCTACCATTGCCACAGCCACTGCTTGATTCTGGTCTGGAGAACACTTTGTCTCAGGATTCTGGCTGAGATGTACAATGGATAAAGATGGCATGGGAGATTATGGGTTAACATTATGGATTAGGAAGCAGAACTCATTGTGGAGTGAGAAGATCCTCTAGTCCTGACTGTGGTTGCTTGGGGAGAAACCTGTTGAATGGCCATTGAGACTAGGCAGCAAAAGCAGCATCAATTTCACGCTGTGTCTTCCTCATTGTCTTGGTCCTTTAGGATGTGCTGCCTCTGTGGAAACAAAGCCTGGACAAGCCTACTGCCTCTTCTCAGGTAAACACACTTGCTACAATGGGCACAAACCATATAGGCCAGCCATGCACTGTGGTCACTTGCCTTTCAAGAATCATTCCAGTTCTGCACTCCTGTCTCTGTGATGGGGGCAGAAGAAATATGACCTCAGCTGTGTGGTAGCAACCTATGCAGATAATCTGGTCCAGTGAAGGGTGCTTTATGAAGACCTGAGGAATAGGAGGCGTTTTACTCAGGTCTCCCTGTCATAATCATACAAGCCTCTTGTGACTTTGCCTCACAGGATACTAATAAAAATGTTCAGGGAAGACCCTGCATAAAGAGGAGAAAGTGGAGCTTCTCTGTACTAGGGTGTGAGGAATGGGGATTATTCTTTGTCTTGGAAAAGGTCATAACAAAGTTCAGCACAGACTTAGTTCTTTGGCAATGAATGGATCATGAAGCTGGTTAGATTTTTTACTTTGCGAAGACTAGTACAGTAAGAGGGTAAGATTTGAACTCCACAAACAAGGCACTGGGGTGGAGGGTAAGTTAAACCCTCAGCTGAAGTTTGTGAGACTCCTGCTGGGTATCCTAAGGAAGGTGATCATAAAGACCAGAGGTGACAGTGTATCTCCTGTTTACTGGCTTGTCAGTTTGGTGGTTTCCGAGTGAAGCTTCTTCATTTTCTTATTCTTAAAACTTGTAAGGAATGATTGTTGACTACCGTGAGTGTTTCAGTCCTTGCAAAGGCATGATTTTATTGGCACCTCTTACAGGACTATTTGGTGATGGTATGCACCAGTCATATTATGCTGACTGTTGAGGATTCCATAATGTTTGTCTTGAGGGAAGCCACACCAACCTTTCTTGTGTCTTACATGTCTGTTAGCAGCCTGCATGTCAGGAATCTGTCAGGGTGAAGTCTTTATTCCTTATATATGTCTCTTTCAGTTAGCATCTCCACAGAAACCAGGTCAGGCAGGCCACAAACTCCCTATGACTCTCCACTCCTTGGAAGTGTTTCTGACTTCTCTTCTTTTCAGCATATTTGTTCCCATCCATTTCCCTGGAGAGACACCTAGCCATTAGAATTCCCACACACACTCAGTCCTGACACAGTCCATTGTTCACTTTGGGCAAACCATAGTTTTCCTTGGTGTAGTGTGGCCTCACCATGATTCTCTTCAATAGAAATCAAAGTTGGCCAAATGCACTGGATCACAGAAAACGTCACTGCAACCAATGCCATGTGGCTTCTTTAAGGAGGAATGTGTGGTGGGTACCGATTTGAGGTAGGATTATAGGTCTGAGTAGGCCATGTATGTGAGATATGGAAGCACGTCTTAGAGGAGATATGACGTGAAACTGAAATAACCTCTTTGGAAATGAAAACACCGTTCCTCTATAGAACTTTGCTGGAGTCAGCTCTGGACTCCGTTACATGAAAAATAAATGCATATGTGACAGGTGTTTTTAAGTGATGTCATTGACAGGTGTTTGTTGAATGAGATTTTTGGGTCTGCAGTTGTATGTATGTGTGTTTATTTTTTCATACCAATTTAAAATTTATAACACAAATTACATAAGATGACAGAGGTCATTAGGACAAAGGGAAATTTGAGGGACTATGGCTGGGTTTGAGAAATAAACCACGCCATCTATATGAGGGCTTGTGATTATCCAGGATTACATCAAACTCTATATCACCTCAAGTGGATTCACCCTCCCCACATCTAAGTCCTGAGTTGCTCACTGCATCTCCATGAGGAACCACATCAATAACACACACTTGATCATAACAACAAAGTCTGCAGTGAGACTCTACTGCCTTTCTTAAGTCTCTTCACATGACTCACACGACTACATAGAACCTAAAGGGTGCATTGTGTCTGCCTCCTGAGGGTTTCTGAGAGTTTGAAAGACATCAATCAAACATGCACATCAGTTATCATGGAGATGTCTGCAGTGGGCTTGTCGTGATGGACATATAGTCAATCTGCATCCCAAAATCTCCTCTCAAGTTTCAGGATTCTTCTTGCTCTAAGAAGTGTGTGACAGCTTCCCACATGCTTTCTAGACAGGTTGATTCTAGATTCAGAAAGTGAAGTCCACACAGCTTCACAAAATTGATATGAAATATATTCTACTAGAAGTACATGCCCTATTCTCAAAGAGATTCATGTGTGCCTGAGCCTTACTAGTGCTATCAGGAGCCCACTCCAGACATGTCTATCACAGTCATAGAGAAAGATTGGCACCTTCTATGGCAAATTCTGCCTCAACACATCTTGCTCTCATGTCTCCACTGTGCTCATGGCAATCTTTCAATTACAAACATGGGACACCAATGCATTATCTGACAGCACTTGCAGTTAATTCATGGGCATACAGCAGGTGTCAGCAACTCTGTTCCCTGTATATTTCTACAAGAACTGAGAACTCAGGTGGAAACTAGTCCTCTGTGCTGCAGGCTTAGGTAGGAAGACAACATTTTGTACACAAATGTGAAGAAGCATTTACCTGAGAGACTGAAACTGACCATCCTCTGAAGACATGGAATAATGTTAGACATGTCCTGATAGGACATCCAGAGACACTACCTTTCCTCAGGATATGTTGTCCAGAGGGGAGCACATATGGAGGCTATTGCCATTGATCTGCTGGGACTTATCTGAAGCAGCTCTTCTAGTACTGTGGAGCATCTTCAAAGGTCTGCATGATGACTCTGAACGGAAACAATGTACATAGGAGAGTGTTTTATAATTACTTTATTTTTCAAGTTTTACAAGCATATTGAGTGCTCATCCCTGCTTCCCTTCATCCCCCTTCCTTCCCATCACTCTCGCTTTCCTTCATCAGCCCATCCCAATCCCTCCCACCCTCCTGATTATCTGCTTCTAAGGACCACGTAGTTCCATGTGGTTTGTTTACACTTGTGGGGGTCCAAACCTCTTGCGGCATACAATGCCTCTCTTCTAACTGCCCCTCTGAACATTTCCCTTCATTCATCCAAATTTATTCCACAAGATTTCCACTGTATGTTCTTATCTCTCTTGAGTTCTTCTAAAGTCTATGGGGGCGTGATTGCATATTAGTCATTATGTAAGTCTGGTAAAGATAAGTCTCACAGCAGCGAGTTCCTAGTTGCAGTAGTATTGCCTTGAAATGCCTTGTGCAATGGTAAACCTTCCCCTCTTTAAGGTCTTATAATCTCACTTCCAGGAGTTTCCCAAAGACGTAGGATGGAGATATATTAGGTTGGCCTGATTCTGGGTGTACCTTGTGAAGTTGTGGGTACATTGCAGTATGACTGGCTGTTGCTATTCACTTTCACTCCTCTTCTACTGCACTATGCTATATCATGTCATTGTGTTAAGATTAGGATAATAAGACAAGTAGGGTTAAGAAGGTTATAACTGTGAAAAATATAAAGCAGGAAATGAGGCGATGGGAGATTGGAGGGATGGAGGGTATTATTTAAAGTGAAAACTTCTGGGTTGTGAGTCCAAAATTCAAGACCACATGATACTCTCGATAGATGCAGAAAAAGCTTTTGACAAGATCCAACAGTCTTTATAATCAAAACCCTAGAGACAGTTGGAATAGAAGGAACCTTTATTAATATAATAAAAGCTGTATACAACAAACTAACAGCAAGGATTATAATCAATGGGAAAAAACTTGAAGCATTCCTGCTTCGATCAAGAACTAGACAAGGCTGTCCACTCTCACCACTTCTATTCAATATCATACTTGAAGTCTTAGCTGAGGCCATAAAACAAGAAAGGGAGATAAAAGGGATTCAAATCAGCAAGAAAGAAGTCAATTATCTCTATTTGCAGATGACATGATCATATACCTGAGTGATCCCAGAAACTCCACCAGGAAACTCCTGGAACTAATATGGAAGTTCAGCAGGGTGGCAGGATACAAAATAAATGTACAAAAATTAGGGACCTTCTTAAATGTCCAGAATAAAAGAAGTGAGAAAGCCCTGAGAGAAACAATCCCATTTGACAATTCCTAAACAATGAAATATCTTGGTATAAACCTAACCAAGGAAGTAAGAGACCTTTACAATGAAAACTTTAAAACCCTAAAGAAAGAAATTACAAATGACACCAGAGGGTGGAAAGATCTCCCACGTTCCTGATTGCAAAATCAACATTATAAAAATGACCATCCTAACAAAGGCAATATACAGATTCAATGCTATAGCAATCAAAATCCCAAAGCAATTCTTTAAAGAAGCTGACCAAACAATCTCGAAATTCATATAGAGGCACAAAAGACCCAGGATAGCAAAAACAATCCTGAGTAACAAAAACACTGCTGGAGGTATCACCATACAAACCTTAGTCTATACTACAAATTCATAGTTATAAGAACGGCCTGGTACTAGCTCCAAAATAGATGCACAGACCAATGGATGCAGAAAGTTCCACATGCAGAAGTTTAAAACTCGACCCGTATCTTTCACCATGTACAAGACTTAATTCCAAATGGATAAAGGATCTCAATATAAGGCCAGAGACTATAAAAAGTGTAATTGAAAGGGTAGGGAACACACTCGAGCTGACTAGACTAGGCCAAAAGTTCCTAAATGGACATCCAATAGCACAGTCATTACAACCAACACTCAACAGATGGGATCTTGTGAAATTAAAGAGCTTCTGTTCAGATAAAGAGATTGTAACTCCAGCACAAAGGCAACCTACAGAATTGGAGAAAATCTTCACTAACTACATATCTGATAGAGCTCTATTATATCCAGAGTGCACAAAGAACTTAGAAAACTAAACACCAAGGAAAAAAATGGCCCAATTAAAAATGGGCCTTGGAACTTAAACGAAACTTTACCAGGGTCAAAATTAAAATGTCTAATAAATATCTTAAAAAATGGTCCACATCCTTAACCATCAGGGAAATGCAAATCAAAACCTCCCTGAGATATCATCTCACCCTGGTCAGGATGGCAAAAATCCACAATACAAACAACAATAAATGCTGGAGAGGATGTGGAGAGAGGGGAACTCTCCTATATTGCTGGTGGGAATGGAGGCTCATACAGCCACTCTGGTGAGCCATCTGGAGATTCTTAAAGAAGTTAAAGATTGAAATGCCATATGACCCTGCGATTCCACTTTTGGGAAGGACTCCCTAAACAGCAAAAATTCACCTTGATAGCACAAGCATGACCATGTTCATAGCAGCACTGTTTACAATTGCAAAGTCATGGCATCAACCCAAATGTCCACAGGTGACGAGTGGATAAGGAAAACGTGGTACATCTATACAATGGAGACTACTCAGCCATCAAAAATGATGAATTAATGAGATTTGCTGGGAAATTAATGGAATTAGAAAAAATTATATTGAGTGAAGTATCCCAGACACAAAAAATTAAGTGCTGTATGTACTCCCTAATAGGTGGATCCTAGTACCAAACCAACTTAGAGACACACTCAAAGATAAATCTCTGTAATACTCACAGTAACTTGAAAGATTGCAAACAGGAGGGAGGGAGAAGGAGGGCCCCACCAGAAACAAGGCAAGAGGGAGTCATACTACAGTGGAGATAATAGCCCACCATGAAGGACTGCATTTTTTATCTCTGGCCAGGTGGTGACATTCAGTACCCATCAGGATGGAGCGAAGGGTATTGCAGGAGCAGCAAAACTGAAAAAATAATCAACAAACCATAATTCAGAACATCAGAGACTCTGTATCAACCACCTGGAAGCAGGCCAGCCTAAACTCTCCCCATCCTGAAGCTCAGGGAAATTTGGGGAAGAGGGGGAGGTAAGATTGTAAGAGCACAAGGATGGGGAGGAGTAATGATTTGCAAGACACTCCACACAAGTTAGGGCCAAAGCAATCATAATAGGACTTTGCATGACCTGTGCAATGACCAATACATTATTGACTCCTCAAAGTCTAGCATGGACTAAAGCACTAGGATCCTTAGCAGCTAAGGATTAACAACCACAGTAGTGTTCCTATACTTATGGAGAACACAAGAAAGAGTTCTAGGAAATGCCACTGAGTTCTTTCACCTCAGAGAGGAGGGCCCAGAGGAAAGTTTCACATACATATTAAAGGATGGTCCAGGGCCGGGGGGGGGGACACTGGGAGATAGGGAGTGGGGGGGGGGAAGGACAGGGAAAAGGGGGAAGAGAGCAAGGGGATACAGGGAGTGTTGGAGGAAAGGAGGGGACCCGTGTATCTATTATGTTTATATAAGTAGAAATAAATAAATAAATAAATAAATAAATTAAAAAAGTTATTTTTAGACATTTTAATTTTGTCCCTGGTAAAGTTTCTTTTAAGTTCCAAGGCCCATTTTTTAAAAATATTTTTTATTATTTCCACACATACAAAATTAATAGGTACACCGGTTCCCTCCCTCCCTCCTCCTCCTCCCTGGGACTCCTCTGCTCACCTTCCCCTCACCCCTCTCTCCCCATCCCCCAGTGACTCCCCTACCCCAATCCCCGGAGAGTCCTTTAATGTGCATGCCAGACTCTCCTTTGGATCCTCCTCTCCGATGACTTAGAAGGACTCAGCGGCATTTCCCTGAACCCTTTCCTGTGTTCCCCTTAAGCATAGGAACCCTGTTTTGACTGTCAATTCCTTGCCTCCAAAGATCTTGGTGCTTTTAGCAAGTGCTAGACTTTGTGGGGTCAATAGTGTGTTGGACATTGTGCAGGGCATGCAAAGCCCCATTATGATTGCTTCGGCCCTAACTTCTGTGGAGTATCTTGCATATCATTGCTCCTCCCATCCTTGTGCTCTTACAATCTTACCACCCCTCTTCTGCAAACTTCCCTGAGCTTCAGGATGGGTAGAGATTAGGCCGGCCTAGTTCTAGGTGGTTGATATAGAGTCTCTGAAGTTCTGGATTATGGTTCTTTGATTTTCTTTTGCAGTTTTGCTGCTTCTGCAATGCCCTTCACTCCATCCTGATGGGCACTGTATGTCACCCCCTGGCCAGAGATAAAAAGCTGTTACTTATTATCTGGCAGCCTATATGCCCTCCCCTTCTGGTGAGAACACACCCCCTAAGTTGTAAATGATCAGGAACGAAAAGTCTGTGAACTTAACCAGATGTCTCATTGTTTACTTGCAGTCCTTGATGGAGGCCTATTTTCTCTGCTGTATCATGGTCCCCTCTCTCCTTGTTTCTGGTGTGTCCCTCCTTCCCCATCCCTTCTGTTCATAATCCTTGCAATTACTGTAGGTAATACATAGATTTACCTATGAGTGTCTCAAGGTGGGCTGGGTGAGTTTGGTACTAGGAGCCACCTGTTAGGGAGTACATACGGCACTTAATTTTCTGGGTTTGGGATACTTCACTTAATATAATTGTTTCTTATGACATCCATTTCCCGTCAAATTCCAGTAATTCATCATTTTTGATGGCTGAGTAGTACTCCATTGTATAGATGTACCACTTTTCCTTATCCACTCATCAACTGTTGGACATTTGGGTTGATTCCATGACTTTGCTATTGTAAACAGTGCTGCTATGAACATGGTTGTGCTTGTGCTATGGAGGTGAACCTCTGCTGCATGGGGGGTTATTCCCAAAAGTGGAATCGCAGGGTCATATGGCATTTCAATTTTTAATTTCTTTAAGAAACTCAAGATGGCTCACCAGAGTGGTTTTATGAGCCTGCATTCCCACCAGCAATGTAGGAGAGTTCCCCTCTCTCCACATCCTCTCCAGCATTTGTTGTTGTTTGTATTGTGGATTTTTGCCATCCTGACCAGGGTGAGATGATATCTCAGGGAAGTTTTGATTTGCATTTCCCTGATGGCTAAAGAAGTGGAGCATTTTTAAAGATATTTGTTAGACATTTTAATGTCATCCCTGGTAAAGTTTCTTTTAAGTTCCAGGGCCCATTTTTTAATTGGGCCATTTGGTTCCTTGGTGTTTAGTTTTCTAAGTTCTTTGTGCACTATGGATAGTAAAGCTCTATCAGATATGTGGTTAGTGAAGATTTTCTCCCATTTTGTGGGTTGCCTTTGAGCTCGTGTTACAATCTCTTTATCTGAACAGAAGCTCTTTAATTTCACCAGATCCCAACTGTTGAGAGTTGGTAGCAGTGACTGTGCCATTGGATGTCTCTTTAGGAACTGTTGGCCTAGCCCAATCAGCTCGAGGGAGTTCTCTATCCTTTCAACTATGGTTTTTATAGTCTCTGGCCTTATATCAAGGTCCTTGATCCATTTGGAATTAATTCTTGTACATAGTGACAAGTATGGGTCCAGTTTTAATCTTCTGCATGTGGAGATCCAGTTTTGCCAGCACCATTTGTTGAAGATGCTGTTCTTTTTCCATTGGATTTTTTGGGCCCCTTTGTCAAAGACCAAATGGCTGTAGTTGTGTGGGCTTATATCTGGGTCTTCAATCCTTATCCATTGATCTGTGTGTTTATTTTGGAGCAAGTACCAAGCTGTTTTTATAACTATGGATTTGCAGTGTAGACTAAGGTTTGGTATGGTGATACCTCCAGCAGTGTTTTTGTTACTCAGGATTGTTTTCACTGTCCTGGGTCTTTTGTGCCTCCATGTGAATTTTGAGATTGTTTGGTCAACTTCTTTAAAGAATTGCTTTGGGATTTTAATTGGTATAGCATTGAATCTGTAGGATAGTCATTTTCATGATATTGATTCTGCCAATCCAGGAACATGGGCGATCTTTCCACCCTCTAGTGTGTTCTGCAATTTCTTTCTTTAGGGTTTTAAAGTTTTCATTATAAAGGTCTCTTACTTCCTTGGTTAGGTTTATACCAAGGTATTCGTTTTTTTAGGGGCTATAGTAAATGGGATTGCTTCCCTCAGGGCTTTTTCACTTCTTTCATTCTGGGCACATAGGAATGCCACTGATTTTTGTACATTTATTTTGTATCCTGCCACCCTGCTGAACTTCTCAATTAGTTCTAGGAGCTTCCTGGTGGAGTTTTTGGGATCACTCAGGTATAAGATCATGTCATCTGCAAATAGAGATAACTTGACTTCTTCCTTGCCGATTTGAATCCCTCTTATGTCCCTTTCTTGTCTTATGGCTTCAGCTAAGACTTCAAGTACAATATTGAATAGAAGTGGTGAGAGTGGAAAGCCTTGTCTAGTTCCTGATTGAAGCAGAAATGCTCCCCATTGAGTACAATCCTTGCTGTAGGCTTGTTATTTACAGCTTTTATTATATTGGTAAAGGTTCCTTCCATTCCAACCTTCTCTAGGTTTTTTATCAGAAAGGGCTGTTGGATCTTGTCAAAAGCTTTTTCTGCATCTACTGAGAGTATCATGTGGTCTTGGATTTTGGACTGGTTTTCTTTCTTTTTTTTTTTTTCTAACATTTTTTAATATTATTTCTGCTCATACAAACTTAATAGGTACACTGGTTCCCTTCCTCCCTCCTCCTCCCCCGACCCCCCTGCTCCCCATCCCCTCACCCCTTCTTCCCCATCCCCCAGTGCCTCCCCCCCAATCCCCAGAGAATCCTTTAATGTGCATGCCAGACTCTCCTCTGGGCCCTCCTCTCTGATGACATACAAGGACCAGTGGCATTTCCCTGAACCCTTTCCTGTGTTCCCCTTAAGCATAGGAGCAGTACTATGGCTGTCAATTCCTTGCCTCCAAGGATCTTGGTGCCTTTAGCAAATGCTAGACTTTATGGGGTCAATAGTGTGTGGGACATTGCGGAGGGCATGTAAATTCCAATTATGATTGCTTCGGCCCTAACTTCTGTGGAGTATCTTGCATATCATTGCTCCTCCCATTCTTGTGCTCTTACAATGTTACCGCCCCCTCTTCCGCAAATGTCCCTGAGCTTCAGGATGAGGAGAGATTAGGCTGACCTAGTTCTAGGTGGTTGATATAGAGTCTCTGAAGTTCTGGATTATGGTTCTTTGATTTTCTTTTGCAGTTTTGCTGCTCCTGCAATGCCCTTCACTCCATCTTGCTGGGCACTGTATGTCACTCCCTGGCCAGAGATAAAAAGCTGTTAAACTAGAGTCTTGTTATATGAGTATATTCAAAGGTAGATGTAATAAAAGTATTAAACCGCAGTGAGGGAGGGGCCAATCTGGTTTATATGGTGAATTACATTTATTGATTTGCGTATGTTGTACCAACCTTGTGTGCCGGGGATAAAGCCTACTTGATCCCCGTGAATGATGTTTTTGATATGTTTTTGAATACGATTTGCTAAGACTTTGTTGAGAATCTTTGCATCTGTGTTCATCAGATAGATTGGCCTACAGTTTTCTTTTTTAAATGTATCTTTATTAGGTTTTGGGATTAAGATGATATTAGCTTCATAGAAGGAATTTGGTATTGTTCCTTCCTTTGCTATTTGATGGAACAGTTTAAGGAATATTGGTGTTATTAGCTTCTTAAATGTCTGGTAGAACTCTGTGCTGAATCCATCTGGTCCAAGACATTTTTTGATGGGAAGATTCTAGATTACTTCCTCGATTTCGTCATATGTTATAGAACCTTTTGAATAATTCACAACTTCCTGATTCAATTTAGGTAAGTTGTGTTTACTTAGGAATTCATCCATGTCTTTTGTGCTGTCAAATTTCACAGAGTATAAGTTTTTGAAATATGACGTTACAATTCTCTGGATTTCTTGGGTATCAGTAGTGATAGCTCCATTTTCATTTCTAATTTTGTTAATTTGGGTTTTCTCTCTCTTGCTTTCATTTAATTTAGCTAGGGGTGTGCCAATCTTATTGATTTTTTCAAAGACCAGCTTTTTGACTGGTTAATTTTCTGTATCGTTTTCCTAATCTCCATTTCGTATATTTCTCCCATATTTTGCTAATCTCCTCTCTTCTACTGCTTTTGGGATCAGATTTTTCTAGTGTCTCTAAAGCTTTAAGCTGCATTGTTATTTATTTCTGATGTTTCCATTTTTTTTTTAATGTAGGCATTAAGAGCTATGAACTTACCTCTTAGGACAGCTTTCATTGTGTCCCAGAGATTTTGGGAAGTTGTATTTTCATTATCATTAGCTTTCAGGAAATCTTGAATTTCCTTTTTAATTATTCTTGAATCCAATTATCATTCAACATCATAGTGTTAAGTTTCCAGGAGTTAGTGTATTTTCTGTTGTTTTTTGTGTTGTTGATGTCAGGCTTTAGTCAGTGGTGGTCTGATAAGGTACAGGTTAAAATTTCAACTTTCCTGTATCTGTGGATTCGTTTTGTGGCCCAATATGTGATCTATTTTGGAGAATGTTCCTTGTGCTGCTGAGAAAAATGTGTATTCTTTGGTGCATGGATGAAAAGTTTGATAGAGATCTTTAAGGTCCATTTTATTAAGGGTTTGATTAAGTCCCAAAGTGTCTCTGTTAAGTTTTTGACCTGTTGATCTATCCCATGTTGAGAGGGCAGTGTTGAAATACCCAAGAATTATCGTTTTGTGGTTGATTTCTCACTTTAGATGTTGTAGAGCTTGCTTAATGAATGTGGGATAGACCCACATTGAGTGTATATATGTTCAGTATTGTGAAGTCTTCTTGGTGAATTGTACCTGTGACTAAAATGTAGTATCCATTTGTGTCTCTGTTTTGGTTTGAAGTCCACTTTGTCTGATAGCATAATGGATACCGCTGCCTGTTTTCTGGTTCCATTGGCTTGCAGAATTTTGGTCCAGCCTTTTATTTTTAGGATGTGCCTATCTTGTGGTGAGATGGGTTTCCTGTAGGCAGCATATTGATGGGTTGTGATTTTTAATCCAAGTTTGTAAGCTGTGTCTTTTGATCGCTGCATTAATTCCATTAACATTTAGTGTTATAATGGAGAAACTATTTTTAATTCTGGACATTTATTATGTTTTGTGGCTTTTGTAAGTGTGTTGTTTGGCTGTTAGGTTTTGGTGGTATTATACTTCCTTTCTGTTCTCCTGGATATGCTTTTTTTTTTGTTCAAACTTGAGTATCATTTCTAGCATGTTTTGAAGGCTGGTTTGGTGGACATGTATCCTTTCTAGTTGTCTTTATGCTGCAAACTTTTTCTTTCTCCCTCAATCATGACGGATAGATTTGCAGGGTATATCAGCCTGGGTTGACATTTTTGGCTCATTCAATACTTGAAGTATGTCTCTCCAGGCTCTTCTTGCTTTTACTGTTTCCATTGAGAAGTCATTTATTATTTTATAGGTTTACCTTTAAAAGTGACTTGTTTTATTTTTCCCTTCACGCTCTCAGCACCATTGCTTTATCTTGAATGTGGAGTGTTTTAACTATTATTTGCAGTGGCGAGTTTCTGTTTTGGTCATATCTGTTTGGGGTGCAGAATGCCTCTTGTATATGGATGGGCCTCTCTTTTTGTAGATGAGGAAAGTTTTTCTTGATGACAGTTTGAAAAATTTCCTCAGGTGTGGTTTTTTTTAAACATTTTTTATTATTATTTCTGCTCATACACACTTAATAGGTACACTACTTCCCTCCCTTCATTCTCCTCCCCCTGAACCCCCTGCTCCCCCTCCACTCACCACTCCCTCCCTATCCCCCAGTGCCTCCCCCCCAATCCCCAGAGAGTCCTTTAATGTGCATGCCAGACTCTCCTCTGGGCCCTCCTCTCCGATGACGTACAAGGACCCAGTGGCATTTCCCTGAACCCTTTTTCGTGTTCCCCTTAAGCATAGGAACACTACTGTGGCTGTCAATACCTTGCCTCCCAGGATCTTGGTGACTTTAGCAGATGCTAGACTTTGTGAGGCCAATAGTGTGTTGGACATTGCACAGGGCATGCAAAGTCCAGTTATGATTGCTTTGGCCCTAATTTGTGTGGAGAATCTTGCAAATCATTGCTCCTCCCATCCTTTTGCTCTTACAATCTCACTGCCCCCTCTTCCGCGAATTTCCCTGAGCTTCAGGATGGGGAGAGATTAGTCTGGCCTAGTTCTAGGTGGTTGATATAGAGTCTCTGAAGTTCTGGATTTTGGTTCGTTGATTTTCTTTTGCAGTTTTGCTGCTCCTGCAATGCCCTTCACTCCATCCTGATGGGCACTGTATGTCACCCCCTGGCAAGAGACAAAAAGCTGTTAAACCAGAGTCTTGTTATAAGAGTATATTCAAAGGTAGATGTAATAAAAGTAGGAAACCTCAGTGAGGGAGGGGTCAATCACCCATTTGCAAACTGGTTACTTTTTATCTGCCAGACTATATGCCCTCCCCTTCTGGTGAGATCATACTCCCTCAGTTGTAAATGATCAGGAACGAACGTCTGAGAACTTAACCAGGTGTCTCATTACTTACTTGCAGTCCTTGGTGGAGGCATATTTTCTCTGCTGTAACATGGTCCCCTCTCTCCTTGTTTCTGGTGTGGCCCTCCTACCCCATCCCTCCTGTTCATAATCCTTGCAATTACTGTAGGTATTATATAGATTTATCTTTGAGTGTCTCAAGGTGGGTTGGGTGGGTTTGGTACTAGAAGCCACCTGTTAGGGAGTACATACAGCACTTAGTTTTCTGGGTCTGGGATACTTCACTTAATATAATTGTTTCTAATGACATCCATTTCCCAGCAAATTCCAGTAATTCATCATTTTTGATGGCTGAGTAGTACTCCATTGTATAGATGTACCATTTTTCCTTATCCGCTCGTCAACTGTTGGACATTTGGGTTGATTCCATGACTTTGCTATTGTAAACAGTGCTGCTATGAACATGGTCGTGCTTGTGCTATCGAGGTGAACTTCTGCTGCATGGGGGGTTATTCCCATAAGTGGAATCGCAGGGTCATATGGCATTTCAATCTTTAGTTTCTTTAAGAATCTCCAGACGACTCGCCAGAGTGGCTGTATGAGCCTGCATTCCCACCAGCAATGTAGGTGTGTTTTTTTGGGATTCTTGCTCTGGTATTCCATGAATATACATGTTAGGCTTCTTTAGGGTGTCCCACGTCTCTTGAATGTTTCTCTCACTCGAGAGAAATCTTTTTTGCTTTAACAATCTCTTCCATTGAGCTGGTTAATACTCCCACTTTTGTCTTCAAAGTCTGAAATTCTATTTTCTGCTTTATTAGTTCTGCTGATAAGACTCTGTTTTGAGTTCTGGGTTGAAGGTAACTTGTCTTTTAGTTCAGTTTTAAACTCTGTTTGAATCTGTTTTAACTGCTCTATGCCTGTTTTTGTTTCCTGAGCTGTTTTTCTCAACTCCTCCAAGTGTCTGTTGTGTTCCTCTTCAAAGTGATTGATGCAGTTATTTAATTCCTCCCGGATTTCCTCTTTCATAGTATTGATCATGGTAATGATCATGTTTTGAAATTCGATATCCTGGGTCAAGCTTTCTTGGCTATTTTCTGTGGGTTTGTTCTAGTTGGAGTCTATCATTATGGGATTAATTCATTCAGTGGGAGATTTGTTTTCTTGGGTGTTGCTTCTCATGGATTTGCAATTTGACTTGGGCATTGTCATTTTAACTCTTAAGACCTTCTTTCAATTTTTGTATGTTTTCATTATTGACCCCACAAAGTCTAGCATGGACTAAAGGCACTAGGATCCTTGGAGGCTAGGGACTGACAGTCACAGTAGTGTTCCTAAGCTTAAAGGGAGCACAGGAAAGGGTTTTGGGAAATGCCCCTGGGTCCTTGTACCTCATCAGAGAGGAGGACCCAGAGGAGAGTTTGGCATGCACATTAAAGGATGCTCCGGGGATTGGGGGGGAGGCACTGGGGGATGGGGAGGGAGATTGAGGGGAGAGGGGATCAGGGGGTGGGGGGGAGGAGGAGGGAGGGAGGGGACCGGTGTAACTGTTAAGTTTGTATGAGGGGAATTAATAATAATAAAAAATGTTGTGTGTTTTTCACTGAACTTAATTATTTGGCCTGGAGCAGCTCCTGCTTGGGTTGCTTGGGGTTTCGAGGGTGGGCAGGGGGAGCTTAAGGAGGTCGCCATGTGTCCCGGCTGTGTGGTGGGTGCTTGTCCACGGGGGTGGGGGGGTGGGGGAGAAAGGGAGGAGGTTGTGGTGGCTGGGGGCACAATTAACCTGGGAAGCTGGTGCGTGGCCCAGGGGATCATTCTGGCCTGGTGCAGCTTCTGCTCCAGCTGGCTGGGGGGAGGAGCTGGGACCAGTGTGCTGCCTGGGGTTTGGGGGTGGGCGGGGGAGCTTTTGGAGGTCACGGAGAGTCCTGGCTGGACTGTGCCTATCCTGGGCGGGTGGGGAAAGGGAGGAGGTGGCGGTGGCAGGACACCAGTAACCTAGGGAGCTGAGGTGTGGCCTAGGGGGTCCTCCCTGGCCTGGCTCCACCTCCGGCTCCGGCTGGCTTGTGGGAGGAGCTGGGTTCAGTGGGTTGCCTGGGGTTTGGGGGATGGGGGGGGAGCTTACCTAGGTCGCTGTGGGAAAGGGACTTTCTTTCAATTTCTGTGTGTTTTTGACTGAATTGAATTAGTTGGCCTGGAGCTGTGCCTGTCTGACTGGCTGGTGGGAGAAGCTGGGACTAGTGGGTTACCTGGGGTTTGGGGGTGAGCAGGGGGTGTTTACCTAGGTCGCAGTGTGTCCTGGCTGGACTGTGTGCATCCTGGGTGGGTGGGGGAAGATGAGTGGTGCTGGTGGCAGGTGCAATTGACCTGTGGAGCTGGGGAGTGGCCCAGGGGCCCTCCCGGGCCTGGGGCATCGCCTTCTCAGACTGGCTGGTGGGAGGAGCTGGGACTAGTGGTTTACCTGGGGTTTGGGGGTGAGCAGGGGTTGCTTACCTAGGGCACAGTGTGTTCTGGGAGGGTGGGGAAAGGGTCTGGCAACTCTTAAAAAACTTAAGGATTGAAATGCCATATGAAATGCTATTCCACTTTCGGGAATAATGCCCCATATAGCAAAAATTCACCTCAATAGCACAAGCATGACCATGTTCTCAGCAGCACTCTTTACAATAGCAAAGTCATGAAATCAACCCAAATGACCAACAGTTGAGGAGTGGATAAGTAAAATGTGGTACATTTATACAATGGAATACTACTCAGCCATCAAAAATGATGAATTAATGAAATTTGCCAGGAAATGGATGGGATTAGAAAAAATTATATTGAGTGAAGTATCCCAGGCACAGAAAATTAGGTACCATATGTACTCCCTAATAGATGGATCTTGTACCAAACCCACTTAGTGACACACTCAAAGATAAATTTCTGTAATACGTAGAGTAATTGCAAAGATTATAAACAGGAGGGAAGTGGAAGGAGGGCCCCACCAGAAACAAGGAGAGAGATGATCTTGCTAAAGCAGAGAAAATAGCCACCATCAAGTACTGCAAGTAATGAGACATTCAGTTAAGCTCACAGGCTTTCCTTCCTAGTCACTTGCAACCAGAAAGGGAGGGCATAGAGTCTGGCAGATAGAAGGTAACCATCCTGCAAATGGGAGACTGACTTCCCCTCACCGCCGTCTCCTACTCTTATTCCATCTACTTTTGAATCTACTCTTAATAATAATACTCCCAGAACACACTGTGCCCTAGGTAAGCAACCCCTGCTCACCCCCAAACCCCAGGTAAACCAGTAGTCCCAGCTCCTCCCACCAGCCTTTTATCTCTGGCTAGGAGGTGACATCCAATATTCATCAGGATGCAGCCAAGGGCAGTGCAGGAACAGCAAAACTGGAAAAAAACCCAACAAACCATAATTCAGAACATCAGAGACCCTACATTTTCACCAGGAACCAGGCAAGCCTAATCTCTCCCCATCCCAAAGCTCAGGGAAATTTGTGGAAGAGGGGATGATAAGATTGTAAGAGCCTAAAGATGGGGAGGAGCAACGATATGCAAGATACTCCATACAAGTTACAGACGAAGTAATCATAATAAGACTTTGCATGACCTGCACAATGACTGACATAGCATTGACCCCCAAAGTCTAGCATGGATCACAGGCACTAGGATCCTTAGAGGCAAGGGATTAACAGCCACAATAGTGTTCCTATACGAAAGGGGAACACAAGAAAGAGCTCTAGGCAATGCTACTGAGTCCTTACACCTCATCAGAGAGGAGACCCAGAGGGAAGTTTGACATGCATACTAAAGGATACTTCAGGAATGGGGGGGAGGAGGCAAAGGGAGAAAGAGGGAGGGAGGGGGGAAAGGAAGGGGAAAATGGGGTAGGGAGCAAGAGGATCAAGGGAGGGGTGGAGCGAGGGAGGGGAATGGGGTACCTATCAAGTTTGTATGAGTGGGAAAAACAAAACTCTTGGGTTGTGATTTCAAATCTGTTTGTTACCTGTGTTTTTGATTGGTGAGTTAATTCCATTTATATTTATTGTTATAATGGAGAAATTACTTTTGATTCCTGACATTTTGTATGGTTATTGGCTTTCATATATGTATTATTTAGTTTGTAGGATGTTGTGGTATTACTCTCTTCTATCCTCCTGGATTTTGTTGTTCTTTTCAAGCTCAAGTATTTTTTCTAGCATTTTTTGAAGGCCTAGTTTGGTGATCATGTAAGCCTTCATCTTGTAATTATTGTGGAAACTTTTTCTTTTATCCTCTATCATGACTGATAGTTTTGCTGGTTATATCAGCCTGGGTTGAAATCTGTGCTCATTCAGTCTTTGAAGTATGTCTCTCGAAGCTCTTCTGGCTTTTCCTGTTTCCATTGAAAAATCTTTTGTTATTTTATTTTATTTTTTATATTTTTATTTCCACTCATACAAACTTAACAGGTACACCGGTCCCTTCTCTCCCTCCATCCCCCCACCCCCCTGTGTCCTCATCCCCTCCTCCTTCCCTCCCCCTCCCCCAATGCTTCCCCCTCCCATTCCCAGAGCATCCTTTAATGAGCATGCCAAACTCTCCTCTGGGTCCTCCTCTCTGATGAGGTGCAAGAACCCAGTGGCATTTCCCAGAACCCTTTCCTGCGTTCTCTTTAAGCGTGGGAACACTACTGTGGCTGACAATCCCTTGCCTCCAAGGATCCTAGTGCCTTTAGCAAATGCTAGACTTTGTGTGGTCAATAGTGTGCTGGACATTGCGCAGGGCATGCAAAGTCCAAATGTGATTGCTTCGGCCCTAAAAAATTAAGCGACGTATGTACTCCCTAATAGGTGGCTCCTAGTACCAAACCCACTCAGAGACACTCAAAGATAAATCTCTGTAATAACTACAGTAATTGCTAAGATTATGAACAGGAGGGATGGGGAAGGAGGGACACACCAGTAACAAGGAGAGAGGGGACCATGTTACAGCAGAGAAAATAGGCTACCATCAAGGACTGCAAGTAAGTAATGAGACATCTGGTTAAGTTCACAGACTTTCCTTCTTGATCATTTACAACTGATGGGGTATGATCTTACCAGAAGGGGAGGGCGTATAGTTTGGCAGATAGAAAGTAACCATATCGCAAATGGGTGATTGACCCCTCCCTCACCGCGGTTTCCTAATTTTATTGCATCTACCTTTGAATATACTCTTATAACAAGACTCTAATTTAACAGGTTTTTATCTCTGGCCAGGGGGGTGATATCCAATACCCATCAGGATGGAGTGAAGGGCATTGCAGGAGCAGCAAAACTGAAAAAAGTAAATCAATGAACCATAATCCAGAACTTCAGAGACTCTATATCAACCACCTGGAACTAGGCCAGCCTAATCTCTCCCCATCCTGAAGCTCAGGGAAATTTGCAGAAGAGGGGGCGGTAAGATTGTAAGAGGACAAGGATGGGAGGAGTAATGATATGCAAGATACTCTTTTGTTATTTTAATAGGTTTACCTTTAAAAGTGACTTGGTTTTGTCCTCTTGAAGCTCTTAGTAGATTCTCTTTATCATTTATGTGCAGTGTTTTGACTATTATTTGCCATGTCAAGTTTCTATTTTGTGCATATCTTTTTATTTGCCTCTTGTATTTGAATGCACATTTCTTTCTTTAGATGTGAGGAAAGATTTTCCTTTATAATAATTGGAAAAAGGGGCTGGAGAGGTGGCTCAGGGGTTAAGCCTCTGCCTTGCAGGCGGACGGTCCTGAGTTCGGATCCTAGACCCCACGTATAGACGCCAGGCGGAAGCGGGGGGGGGGGCGGCCTGCGTTTCCAGTCCTGGTAGGGCGGAGCCTGTGAATCCTGGGGCAGAGTAAACAAGGAGGAGGTGGAGGCGTCCATGGTGGTTCCGGAATTAGTCCGTGGTTCTACACATACATTCATACACACACATACATACACACATGCGCACATATGCATACATGCACAATTGAATAAATAATAAATAAAAAAATTGGAAAAAATAATATATAGGTGTGATATTTTAGCTTTCTTGTTCTGTTATTTCATAGATGCACATATTAGGCTTTTTCAAGTTGTCCCATACCCCTTGAATAATCATCTCAAATATCTTTTTGACTTTTGCAACCTCTTTGTTTGAACCGGTTTGTTCTTCCATTTTGTCTTCAAGATATGATATTCTATTTTCTGTTTTGTTAGTTCTGCTGATAAGACTCTGTTGAGGTCTGTGTTGAAGTTGGCTTATCTTTATTTTGAGTTTAATCTCTGCTTGAGATTGTTTTAACTATTCTATTCCTATTTTTGTTTCTTCAACTGATTTACTCATCTCATCCAAGTGGCTGTTGTATTCCTGTTCAAACTGGTTGTTGTGATTATTTAACTCCTCACGTATTTCCTCTTTCATTATTTTGATAATAGTAAAGATCAGGCTTTGAGAATCATTACCTTGGATGTGGATTTCTGGACTATTTTCTATGAGTTTGTTCTGGTTGGATTCCATCATTATGGGGTTGACAATTTCTAGAGATCTGTTATCTTGGTTTTTGTTTTTCATGACCTGAGCATTTTTCATTTTATCTCTTATGTTCTTCTTGATGTGTGTTTTTGCCTCATCTGAGTTTTACTATATTTGAACAGTTATTGCTATTGTTTGCCTTGGAGTTGGATGTATCTATTTAAAAGGGAAGTTCATTTTTATATAAGTGTTGGGGAAACAAACTATCAGTTATATTGTCTGTTCCCTATCATTCGTGCCCATCACATAGACAGACATGTGCAGGGTCTTCATCATGATATTTGTGTAGGTTAGTGATTGCTCTGAAATGTCTAGTTAAAGCCCATCTAAATTAGGTCCCTGGCTTTTGCCCTTATGAAAGTTCACAGTATCCTATATTAATGGGACCCACTATGCAAAGTGGAAAATCTCTCTCCACAACACATTCAATTGAGATGTTTTTCTTGCAGGGCTCAAGCAGACATAGTTCAGCATTTACGTCTCTACTATTTACCTGACCCACCTGACAGGTCAAGAATTTGGTACAGGGTGACAAGGAGAAGAAAAGGAGAGGTATGTGGTTGCCTTTCTGAACTTTCAATGCACACCCACCTACATTTACAAAGTGACACAATCCCGCTGTAACAAAGAGAAAGATTTATGTTAGCTCATGCTTTCAGAGGTTTCAAGCTGTGATTGTCTCTACATCAGTGAGGCACAACTTGAGGTTTGCTAAAATGGTAGATCACAGTGAAAGGTAAGACTAGTGTACAGAGAGATAGCATCTCAAACAGACAAAATAGACACTTAAGACTGAAAAAAGCCCTAATATATGAAGACTTTTTAGAAATGTACATGCTAGAGATTAATCTGTACACACATACCTACACAAAAATTGAGCAAAGAGAGATATTTTGAGAGACAGAGAGATAGTGGCATTGACAGATTGAGTGAGAGAAGTCCCATTGCAGATGTTTGCTTGGAAATAAACATACAGAGGGCAAAGTTTTCTTGGGGAAGCATTCACCTGTGCCAGTAGGAAAAGAGCCAGAATTATAGACACAGAACCACATAGCAATCTACCTCAGACCTTCCTCTATGTGCCATGTTTCCAAGTCAAGGCCTATGTAGGCTCCTCTGTTGTTCTCTGCCAAGTGGAAATCTATCTACTCACTCATTTGTTTGCCAAGTATTCATTCACCCTGAATTTCCTCCCACATTAGCCCAGGTCTTTGCATCATCGGAGGTTACCTGTTCCACGAGCACTTCTCACATCTACCCTTGCCCCCTTCTATATCTTGCTTCACATGAGGAACTTAAATACGCTCATTACTTTTCTTGATCTCTAGCTTCATGTGCTGTTCATAAGCAGAAAATGACTTAAATGGTGTTCAGGACAGGCGAATAAAGGAAAGGTCTGATGACACTGTGTTTCCAAAGTCACCAAACCTCAAGCTTTGAAAGACCTCTCTGTCATTCTCTGCAGAGTCTTGGTTCCTTTAGGCCATACTGTGGAATCTGAGAGAAATTTTGAGCTTGTTACTTCCATGAAGTCATGTAAAAGGCTGATTCTAAATATTATTTTTATTATCTTTTCAGATATGTTATGACTGTAGTTATCAATGCCGAGAAAGAGTATAATCAAAGGGAAGAACCTACCACAAGGGTGAGAACAATGATAGCAGCAACTGGGAGTGAAAGGTTTAGGACTTGTCTGCATTTGGGCCTGAAGAAGCAGCCAGCAACTAAGAAAGAATGAGGCAGAGCTGCCCATGTGTGAGTCCCAGAGGAGGAGCCGTTCCAGGCACATACCCAGTGATGGGGCCCCAGCACCATCATGGATTTGTGGCCTCAGTGAAGGGCAGATTTCCCATGCTGTAGCCCCCCTCTGCTTGAGAAAAGTTGTATCACCTATTCTATTTTCTGAGGATATACTCTGCCAACTCATAAGGGTCACTTCTTTAAATATGCTGGTATTGTCGTTCTATTATGAACTTCTGTCTTTTAAAGGGAAAGAGTATTCACAGGAAATAGAAGAGCTTAACACATATGTGGTCGTGAAACTTTAATATTGCACCTGTACGATACTGAATCCAGATGTGTCCAATCTGAGTGCTTTGGAAGTATAGAAACTAAGTAATAGAACTGCCCATACTTCTTGAGAAAAGTGTTGATAACATGATAACATAACAGTGATGTTTCCTCTCAAGTTTTAACTTGAAAGAATGGAAGATGATCTTCACAACAGGCTTCTGAGATTGCCTATAAAAGATTGTCTTCCTTGTGTTAAATGCTGGGTGAAGACTCATCTTGTGTTCAACACCCATTTCCTACACTGGGAACCCCTTCATAGACAAAAGCTGAGCTGAGCACTGGCAAGCATGCACATATTTCTTGTTCTCCCTTATTGAATGAGGATGTGATGTATTCATTTCCGCAAGCTTCTGCCACTATTATTTTCTTCACATGCTGGGCTGAAGTCTGAAACTGTGAGCCAAACAAAGCTTCCTTTAAGGTTTTTGGGTTATGGATATTTATCAGAGCACCAAGAAAACAAACTCAGACATTGAGACTATATGAGGACAGTCAACTCCAGATTGCCTGCTTTGTGGGAATGACACATGGTATCAGTGAATAATCGTGAGGTTCTTGCTTAGGAACTCTAAGAGACTTCTAAGGATGAGCTCTGCAAAAATGAACCTCCCCATGAAGTATTTGTAGAGGTGGTACTGCCCGGGCCGAGGCTGGTTTGTTTCCTGACTTGCTCTCCAGTTGATTTCTGCCCAGCGTCTACTGTAAGGGGCATCTGACATGGGGCAGGGAGGTGAAACATCCTCCATGGACTTGCGGCTCTGCTGATGGCGTGTGACCACAGTGAACTCATCCCGAGTCTCAGTGGAAGAGGCATCCAAGCATGCACTTCTGAGGGTGAATCCATTTATGAGGAGTCCCAGGAGTGGGTACTGACTCTCTCATCTCCCCAGGTGCTCTTCATGGGTTGTACATTCTGGAGAGACTGTTTTGTTATGATGTTTGTTCATTTTTCAGATAACACAGGGTGGGAAGAAGGCTGAGACTTCCTCTGCCCCTCTCATCTCTGAGCAGCTTAGACAGAGCAAGAAAAGAAAGGTGGGAAAGGTAGACACACTGTTTCCCCTCCTTAGTGTCAAATGGAGACACAGTGGATCTGTAGAGATCAGAGAACCACACAGTTGACTAGGCTTCTTTATGGGGTTTGCACATGCTGACTGGTGTCACCGGGATGTTATTTAGTGAATTGTCACATGAAACTGCCTGTATCTCCTGGGAGTTTTGCTTCATCCTTGTGATGAGCACTAAGATATTGGGGTCTGGGATAGTGGAGATAATATCTCTGGTGGAATCCAAGAGTTCTTTCTCATTATCCACTTGCCATGGAAGCCCATGACTTGCCCTCCAGTTGATTTCTGCCCAGTGTCTACTGTTAACATGTTTTTAAAAGATTTCATTGGTTCGTGTATCATTTAATTGATCAGAGAATCTCACAACCAAAACTTGCTTCTTTATTTCCTTGCAGCTCTTTCCCAGGAATGGGAAGAGCGACATAAACATGAAGTGCAAGTCACCCCCAATGGTGCACATGTCTTTAGCCACCCTGTTATACTTTTTGCCCTCAGATAACTCAAGGGTGCACTAAAATAGATTGCCACAGAAAGCCTACAGTTTTCCCCCTGTGATCACTTTTTCTCAGTCCATAGTCACTCAATTGTATGTTTGCTGTTTTTCCACTAAGAATTTCTCAGATTAATATCTCGGTGGACAATGCTTTTCATGGCAATACCTGAGGACTCTAGGCATCCATTTAAATAGCTTCTTTACTTCTCCTTCATTTATTGACCTCACTTTGAACTCCCTGTTATAAAATTCTCCACCTGGGTAATAGTCTAAACCTTACATTATCCTTCATGTCAGTGTTATAGAACAATTTAACAATATGGGGATGGCCAAGATTTCAATGTCTGCTGCTATCACAGAGACATCCCCTTGGCCTTTGGGAATAATTTTCACTGTTACCTATGTCTCTGTGACCAGGTAGGAAACCATTTTCACCTCACTGGAACTCTCTGGATGGGGTTATCATGGTCTTATTTCTTCAGGGAGAGACCCCTCCTGCTCTGAACTGTCCTTGATCTCTTTTGCCACAGTTGACTTCCTCATTATATGTTCAGAAAATGTTTAGCATAAGTACCTCCTAATGAAGAAAGAAGAGAAAAATTGAAGAGCATATATATATATATATCATCCACAAGCTGCCCACAGATGAGGTGAGACTGACCTCTACTTATAGGGATGTCCCTGGGATTGACACTGGAACTTTTCCTAAATGACATTAGGAAGAGGAAAATCTGTGTCTGTGTCTTGTGACAAGACGCAATGCATGATGGTCAGGTTTGAAAGAATGACAGGTGGTAGCCTGAGTCATCATGAGTTTCTGCTTTAGAAGAGGCTTCCAAGGACAAGCCTATCCATGAAGAGTGGATGGTGGTGGTTCTGCCCTCTATCATCACCCTCCAGGTGTTCTCCATGGGTTCTGCACTCTGGAGAGATGCTTAGTGATGGTGCTTCCTCTAGTTCAGGAATAAAATGGTGGGAAAACAGCTTGAGATTTCCTGGGACCTTCTTATCACTTAACACTTTGAAGAGAGCAGGAAAAGGGAAGACAAGGAAGGTAGGGAGGGTAAGCAGACTGGTTCTCCTGTGTAAGGTCAGAGGGAAGCACAGTTGACCCTTAGGAGTCAAGAATCCATGCAGCTGACCAGGCTTCACTTTGGTGTTCCCACAGTGAGTGATGCCTAAGCATTCAACGTGTGGCCACTACAGAATGAATACAATTATCACTTAAAGTTTGGGGATTATGCTCCATGGCTCCCACGAGTAAAATGATATTCGGGTCTGGTTTCATGAGTATGCTATCTCCAGCAGAATCCATGGATCCTTCCTCACCATCTCCTAAACATGGAAGGCACAGGACATGATTTATAGTTTACCTGTGCTCAGAGTCTATACATAGCATGTTATGGATATCTTTCCATAGGTCTGTTAACATATAATTTGACAGCGAACATTGCTCTCAACACTTGCCTCTTGGCTTCCTAGAAGCTATTTCTCAGGAAATGGGAGTGAGCCTGTCACTCTAAAGTACAGGTTAATGGCCATGTTCCACACAGCTATTGCCAGGCTGTCATAACTTTTGCCCTTGTAGAACTCAGGGGTTTGGTAGTCTGGAATGCCACAGAAAGCTGCCAGCTTCTCTCCCCTGCTCACTCTTTGTCTCAGTCCTAAGTCATTCGGTTTTATGTTCCTTATCTTTCCACCAAGAAGCTATCAGGTTAATAGCTCTATGAGCAATTGCTGTTTCCTTGGCATAACCTGAGAGCGCTACACATTTTTGAACGGTTTCTATGTCTCTTCTTCCTTAGGAAGCCCTAATATACTGTCCTGTTATAAAGCTTTCCACAAAGGTTGTATTCTAAAACAAACTTATAGTATTTTTATTAATGTTATGAAACAATCATACAATGTTGGTATGATCTAGACTTTAAGATTTCCACCTCTGTTACTATTACAGAAGCATCTTCTTTCCTCTTGGGAATAATTTTCACTATGACCAATGAGTCTGTGATCAGTTTGGAGACCAATTACAACTCACTGAAATTCTGTTGCCTGGGATAGCCATGATCTTACCATTCTTCAGTGAGAGACTCCTCTGTCCTTCACCTCTCTTTCCATGCAAGGCATCCAAAACATTTATCAGAAAATGCTCAGAGGCATCATCATGTAGAAAGAAAGAAGAGAAAATGTCAAAGCGGATGTATTGGCCCCACATTGTGCCCAGAGCTAGGGTGAGGTTGCTCTCCTCTTGCAAGGTTCACATCAGATCCCAGGACTCTGATTTCTTTTCCCTCCTCTCCTGCATCCTGACCAGAGCTGGCGTGAGGTTGTCCATAGCTCACTGGGGTCACATTCAGCCAGAAGGCCTAGCTGAAGGACATTGTAGTGAGTCGTCCTGCCTTTCAAGGCTGGACTTGAATTTATTGGAAAGTCTCTGTTCACACACAATTGTTGAACAAAAGTTTTTCCTACATGACTTTAGGAAGGGCTAAAGCTCCGGTCTGTGTCTTATGATCTGCTTTCTCACACTGGTCCTCCTACCTAGAGAAGGGAGGTGACATATCCCATGAGCATGTGTTATTTTGTTCGTGACTGCCTGCAATGCGAACATCCTCAGTGTGTCACTGGAGGTTTCCCATGATGTTGAATATAATTATGCCACAGAATAGTGTCTACTTACAAACTCCAGCTACTGTTCACACAGTGCACAGCCACAGAAGCCCGATAGAGAAAGAGTTCTCTTCTTCTGGAAGTACAGGTGGCAGGCATGCTGTGGCTTCTGATGCTGTTGTGTTTAGCAGGCAAGGTCATGGATGAGGGACATAATCATTGCAGCTGCTCCTTCCAAGGAAATGGAGCTAGGAGGGGTGTGAGGAGGTCATGGCACAGCCACAGAATCCACGCTAGAAGTCCGTGTATTGAGAAAGAGTTCTCTTCTTCTGGAAGTACAGGTGGCAGGCATGCTGTGGCTTCTGATGTTGTTGTGTTTAGAAGACAAGGTCACAGAGGAGGGTCATAATCACTGCAGCTCCTTCCATGGAAATGGAGCTAGGAGGGGTGTGAGGAGGTCATGGCAGCCCTGCTGTCTGACTTAATGGAGCCATGAAAATGTCCCCAAGTAGGGTCCTTTTGAGGGATAAAATAGGCTGTCATTAAATACCTGTATTTTCTGCTAAAATTTTGTTTACATTGCCTGGGGTGAACTCTATCATGTGCAAATCCACTATAAGTTACTGTTCTGACTGGTTGGGTAGTTTTTACCATGGCTGCACTCCCACTGATTTTTACGACTCTGTTGATATTTTTCCCCATTCACTGAAACGACATTAGTTTGCTCCAGACCTATCCCATTTAATGAATGTAAGAAGAAGTATTTTGGCCTAAGCACTGTGCTTCTGGAGACTTCCTAAACACACTCATTTAGATTTCTTCAGGCAGCTGTGTGCACACTCTAGGGCTGGACACAGCTATTCTTCAAGTGATGTTAGAAGAACAAATGGCTGTCTCTGTGCTTTTCCACAATGCTTCCTCCCTTACAGAGCAATGTGACAGGTCCCTTGGGGATTTGTAGCCCTTTGTGTTGTGATTATTTACTTTGTCCAGTGGCAGTGACTTGGGTGACTGAGAGGTTTCAGATGATGTGCACTGTGACGACATGCTGCTGAGGAACTCATCCTGGGAGGACCTGCTGTTCTCTGCCTCACAATGCTGCTCATCCATTACACAGCCACAGGACCACACTGGGTGTACAGGGGATGTATTGAGAAATGTCTCTTCTTCTTCAATCAGTGTGTAGAACACATGCTATGCCTTCTGTTACCCTTTCCTCTGTATTCAAGGATCTTGCATCCACAGACATAGTATTCACGTATTCAACATGTGGAGAACTGAGAGGGAATGGACCACTCATACACTAATGAGTGCTGCTTTGAGCCTGATAGGGCCTTTCCTTTTGAAAAAGATACCTTGTCACTATGAAGTAGGGAAATAGTCCCTGACTCCAGGTGTCAATGACAAGCTCATCAGATACCGTCTCCTAATGTGCAGTGGAGTCTAGGGAAGTGTCCTACAGAACACTTGCTCTTCTCATGGGCACTCAGGCTTGCTTTGTTATTGTTTCTGAGCTTCATACTTCATAGGTTTCTACCCAATATGTTTTCTGGTTTGACACTTCTCTTATAATTATTTTGAAAAGCACTAGATATCTGTGGGGCATATGTGGTTCTCATCTTCCTCTTGAAGACAGTCATAGTGTATGATTCCTTTATGTAAAATTCTACGACCAAGTTAGTGTTATCAATGTTATTGATGATATTGGAGAGTTCAGTCATGTGGGATTGTTCCACTTACTTCATTTAGTCCATTTCAGTTATGATCATGGAAGAGTTCCCATTCCCATTGCTCAGAATGTTCCATGTCTTCTAATGAGTGTCACTTCTTCAGCCACAAGGAAAAAAGGTTTATTCCACTATCACTTCCTCTCCTCTGGTCTGCTAAGTTGCTACAAGATCCATCAGGTTCTGGATCTTATAAAGACAGACTTGAACATAAAGTAGAGCAATATTCCTAGACTTCAAAATTGTCCTGAAAAGCCCATTTTATCCATTTAATGCAAAGTGTTCTGGTGAACATTATGGAAGTGTATCATTTATCAACACTAGCATTTGCATGGCATCAAGTTCATGCTTGTGTCAAGAAAATCACTCATCTTTGCATTTTTTTATTCCTTCCCCTCAGTTTTCTGGTTTCAGGTACTCAAGTGCAGGGCCTTTTGCATACAAAGTAGCATAGAGATTATAGTCTCTCAGGGAAGAGGCTGTATTCTCCTCTCTCTCAATGTGGCCAGTCATGTTTTCTGGCTCAAGGTTTGTGTGTACAAGCCATTTCAAGATGTAAGTAATACAGGGTATACAACATCCTAATTTAAGAGTATGTATGCGTATTCCTTTTCTTGCTCCTCCTCCTCCTCTTACTCCTCTTTCTCTTCTTTTAGATGGTCATGACTCTATGATGATGTTCTTCATCTTTGGACTAATGGTAAAATCCATCAAGAGATAGATGTCTTTTGTAGTATTAATTTTAGGTAAGATTTTGATTATATGGTTCAAAGATTTAATTTCTAAGTAGCAGACAGGAAAGACATTCTTTTTACACTTTCTCAGGATGCTCACTGCCTCCCCACAGGATGACCTCTTCAGAGGAGCTTGTATTAAAGTACTGCTTTATTTCAGCTTTTCTCCTTTGAATAGCAAAAATTGGGGAATCATAGTCAAGGAGTTAAAGTCTCAATGTGGAACCTGCAGCATCATGGACCAGATGGTACCAGTATGACTGTTATCAAAGCCCAGAAACTGTATAACAGAACTGCCCATGCTTTTTGCTTCATAAAATGGCTTCATAACCACAGAGAAAGTTTTAGAGTCAATTTTAAACTAGGAAAAACAATTATATTTTATGGAGAAATGTATTAGTGTTTGAATGTGAAAGATTATCTTGATGTTATTAACTACTGTGTGAACACTCATTGTCCTTGTATGCAGAGCCAAATCCTACACAGGGGATCCAATGATATGTAGAAGCTGAAGAGATCAGCAATGTACTCACTTGTTGCTTTTACTTTTTGACTATGGATTTAACGTGATTACTTTCTCCAGCTCCTGCTTCCATGCTGGGCTGTTCCTTGAAAAATATGAGCTAATAAACTCTTTGTTTATTAAGTTTCCTGTGTCATGGTCATTTATAACAACACCAAGAAAGAAAATTCAGACACTGAGACAAAAGATGACAATCAATCCTAGATGATCTGACTTATGAGAATGATTAGGGACATGTAGTGCCATTTGAGGTACCCTGAGGTGTTTTGATCTAGTGGATGACAGATGAAGGACAAGCATTACTGAACCATAACACGTGAAAGGGGCACTGTTTTGAGTCTAATTCACTGCCAAGGATAAAATTGTGTTCACAGGTGACTAAATAACTAAGATCATTTGTACTGGATCTCAACACAAACAGATCATTTGAATGAATTTTTTATCTTCATTATTTCAGAGAGCCTTTAGATAGTCTTAGTACCTATTGACTCTCTGGAGGAAGACAATTATCACCTGTGATTTTTTAAATATTTTTTTTATTTCCACTCATACAAACTTAACAGGTACCCCAGTCCCTTTCCTCCCTCCACCCCCACCCCCTGTGCCCTCTCTCTCCATTCCCCAGTGCCTCCCTCTCCCAGCCCCGGAGCATCCTTTAATGAGCATGCCAAACTCTCCTCTGAGTCCTCATCTCCGATGAGGTGCAAGGACCCAGTGGCATTTCCCAGAACCGTTTCCTGTGTTCCCTTTAAGCATAGGAACACTACTGTGGCTGTCAGGCACTAGGATCCTTGGCGGCAAGGGATTGACCTGTGATATTTAAAATCAGGTGTCAAATTGACAATTCCAAGCTACAATTTGGGCCCAGCTGACAAG
The DNA here is from genome assembly GCA_023101885.1 of Typhlomys cinereus. NCBI lineage: Eukaryota > Metazoa > Chordata > Mammalia > Rodentia > Platacanthomyidae > Typhlomys > Typhlomys cinereus. The sequence continues at coordinate 6,280,591 of JALPQD010000014.1, forward strand.
AACTGATAGCTAAGGGAACACCTGTAGGAGGTTGTCTAATAGATGTGGAAGACCCAACCCACAGTAGATGGTTATCCTCCAGTAAGGAAACACTTAAAGGGACAAGAAGGAAAAGTCTCACTCTCTCTTCCCCAAAATGCTGAGCCGCCGCTCTTGGTTGCTGCCAAGCCTTCCTGCTGCCTCTCCTCATTGCTGCTCTTCTTTGCCATTGTCATTCTTCATGGATGTGGGAGCCCAGCATCCTCCTCCTATCACTAGTATTGAAGTTCATAGATTCTCAGGGAGTCCTCAGGGCTTACACCAGACTAGAAATGTTGGGAGATTTCCCAGCATTCTTTCATCTTTCAGCACCACACTGGGTTGCTGAGTTATTCGGCTCCAGAGCAGAGCATCTGTGGGCAGTTATCATTGGTCTACTCACATTTCATCTGGTAAGGCAATCTAATAAACTCTTTTTATACATGTATATCCTCTGTAATCCATGGGATCCTTTAGGAAATGTTTTGGAAATTCTCACCTTGAAGGAAGTGAGAATTATCAAGGAAATGGATAAATCTGAACTCTAGCCCATGCTTTCTGAGACCTTATCAAAACTATCATTTGAGGAAAAGGTCACCACTGACTCTTCTCAAGCTTGGTGTTTTCTGTGAAGAGAGGGAGAAAGCATCACACCTGACTGCTCCAGATGAAAAGTGAGGGGAACACTGAGGTTACACAGAAGGAAGGAAGGGGTGATGCCTTTGCCGAGACCCTTACTACACACATCCTGTTTTTGTGACCTCCCCCAAGAAAAGAAAAATAAAAAATGCTTTAGTAGTGTAGGTGAAAACATGAAGGTGAAAAGTAAAGTGAGATGTACAAAAATTGCCACTTTTACCAGAAGTTCTTTTCTGGTTTCCAAGGGTCTCGGCAAAGGCATCACCCCTTCCTTCCTTCTGTGTAACCTCAGTGTTCCCCTCACTTTCTGACCCAACAGCATGAATGTCAACAGTACACCGAGTGAAGAGGAAGGCTTGATTTTCCTGAAATGGCACACAGTATGCTTGTCAAGTGCCTATGTGCCTGTCATGCTATAGAGATACACCAAAAAGTGCAGCACAGGAACAGTCATAATACCTGACCAAAGTGGGGAGGGGCTGCCATTCTGTTCAGTTCAGGGCATGCCCAGTCCACTTGGTACTACTTTCAACTTTCCCAAGAGGGTTGACATGACACCCATGTAGGAAAGAATGTGCTTGCACCTTGTATGGAGCTAGTACCCAAAAGGTCAGCTGCATAAGGTACACGTGTAAGTCCAGTAACAGGGCCTCTGACCATAGGTATTTCAAGTCCAGCCCCTCACAAAACATCACTAACAGAACAAAAATATAATTCTCCTCCAGTCTAGTTTGGTGAACACTGTGTTTCACTTGGATTATTACCTACAAGAACATGGATAAGGGATTAGTGAGAGAAGCATTGATGAGGAGTTGCTTTAGCAGCATGGAAAACATACAGTTGCTGCCACACATAGCTGAAGATGATGTCTCTCCCAGTAATCACGAAGTAGTTGCACATACTCAGAGAAGAGTCTGGTCATATAAGTTCCTCTGTCAAACAATCGTTAACTGCTATGTATCTTCCAGACTGAGCAGAGTCATCAGCTTCTGCCACTGGAATTTAGCTGTAGATATATCCCACACTTGAGTCAGGGTCCCATTAGTCCTTCTGCTATTGATGATAGACTATTAAGAGATCTGAAATAGCAGAAGTCAACTACTATTAATCACAAAGGGAGAAAGTTAAAGAGGACAAAATTCAGGGTGTTCCTGAGGGACAGCTTTCTACAAGTACTTATCACACACTGCCCTCCTATCAGGCAGCAAAACACAGGAAGTGCACTGTATATTGATCTCAGTGTTGAACAAGTATACAAGGTAGCCATATGGTGCTTAGACTTTCAGCCTTGGCACATGGCTAACCATTCAGACAATCTGCCTTCCAAGCAGGATCAGCACCCAGGAAAATGAACACAGGCTGAACTCAGAAAAGCCCTGCTATGCATTGGACTCCTAAATGTTCACCTCAGGGCAGGCTTAGTATTTAGGTGCCTGAGCATAAGCTTCTCCCAAGTTAGATGCAATGCTTAGGAAGTACAACCTTCTTTCTACCATATCAAGCACTGAAACCTGGCTTCAAATGAGTTACTAGATCCAGGGCACACCTAGTAGCTAGGAAGCTGACAGCATATGACATCCATATCTGGGCTTTCATGTAAGGACCTGAATGTAAGCCAAAGACCAGTTTTCAGACTCCCAGATCTGATGGAAAAATGACCTATTGGTATGTATATATGGTTCTCTTTTAATCTAACCTTAGAAGGTGGAGAGTAGAAATCCCTGGAGCATAATGCCTATCGAAACTCACCTTAGTGAAAACCTCTGGGGTTAATCGGAGATCCAAAGTGAAAAGAATAAATGGGAGACACAATCAAATATACCTCCCAACATTTCCTTGGACTTCCATATGCATATGAGCCTCTGCCACTGACATTTAACTATAGATACATCCCATGGTTGAGTCAGGGTTCCATTTGTCCTTCTGCTATTGATGATAGACAGTTAACAAGTCTAATAGTAGAGGTCAGCTGCTAGTAATCACAGATAGTGCAAGTTCAACACACACACATCCACTCACATGCAGAAATGCATATACACAAATGCTCATGAATACACACAGACATAGACAGACAGATAAAAACACACACACATACACACACACATACACACACACACACACACACACACACACACACACACACACACACACACAGAATACACAGAAACTGGATAGGATGTGTTCTGAAGAGGGAGAAAAGGAAAGGTTTCCTTATGGCAAAACAAAACATTTGGAGGTTCTTTTATGTGAAGACCAAAGTAACTGAAATGAAGAAAGCTTAAGGTGAAGGGCATTTCCATTTTTCAAAACAAACTGCCAAAGAGAATAATTTCTCCAGAGTCAACACACAGAAGCTGAGATAGTTTTGCGCAGGAACGTGGAGCTCCTTCCTTAGCTGGTGGCAGAATGTGGCAATATAGTCCATGTTCTATTGGTTCTGAAGGCTCCAGAGATGCCAGAATGAGGGGGTCATGGGAAGCTAGGCCAGGCATTGTTTGTCAGAGTCAGAGTCTCATTAGAGAGACACTGAGAGTCCATAGTATGATCTTATGACTGTAAAGTCACCATTGCAATGGAACTGGAGGGATGGCAGTTGCTGTAACCATGGAATCTATATTGAGAAAAGCCACAGGCCTAGAGAGGAGCTGATTCAAGGATGAACCTTGGTGTTAAATGCAGATCTGTAAGAGGGGGTGATAAGATTGTAAGAGCACAAGGATGGGAGGAGCAATGATATGCATGATACTCCACACAAGTTAGGGCCGAAGCAATCATAATTGGACTTTGCATGCCCTGTGCAATGTCCAACACGCTGTTGACTCCACAAAGTCTAGCATTTGCAAAAGGCACCAAGATCCTTGGAGGCAAGGGATTGACAGCCACAGTAGTGTTCCTATGCTTAACGGGAACACAGGAAAGGGTTCAGGGAAATGCCACTGGGTCCTTGTACGTCATTGGAGAGGAGGGCCCAGAGGAGAGTCTGGCATGCACATTAAAGGATTCTCTGGGGATTGGGGGGAGGCACTGGGGGATGGGGAGAGAGGGGTGAGGGGAGGGAGAGCAGGGGGGTCGGGGGGGAGGAGGAGGGAGGGAGGGAACCGGTATACCTATTAAGTTTGTATGAGCGGAAATAATAATAAAAATGTTAAAAAATGCAGATCTGTGGGGATGGTGCTATCAGAACATTTGGGGGAAACTATTACATTTGCAGACCCAGAAGTTAGATGCAGACATGCAGTATTTCTTGTTTATCTTATTGGATGTGGGGTTTGCTTTGGAACTTATTATTCCTTGAGACTCCCTGATTCTGTTTTGCATAGAATTTTTAATTCTATGACATTCATGACTGAAGACCTTTGTCTTAAAAGTATACTAAAAATTAGGAGTGGAGAGATGGCTGAGGGTTTATGCATGTGCACTATAAACAGTAGGACCTGAGTTTTGATCTGAGAACCCAGGTAAAAGTATGAGGCAGAAATAGTGGTGCCTTGTACTTCTGGCCTTGGCATGTGAAATCCCAGAGCTTCTGCAAGAATACTGATTATGGGGAGTTTCAAAACTACACTGAGTGCATTTTCATATTGAACCATAGTTATGAGTCTATGGGAACATGAACACAATATAATGGCTTAAAAGTGATATGTCTGTAATGTGATTGGACTTTACCTGACCTGCAGAATGGCTGACATGAACCTTTGCAAGGGTACAAGATTCAGAGGGAGGTTCAGTAACCACATAAATGGCTGCACTGGGGAATGAGAAAGAGGATGCAGCAGGTGCAGGAAGACAGGTGTGATAATGAGAGGGACAAGGGAGACAGAACAATGGGGAACAACAGCAGAGGGGAGGGGAAAGAGTGAGGAGGGAGGTACCTTGTATGATTAGGCAAAAATAAAATGTGCAAAAAATTATGCCAAAAAAGTGATGTGCCTGTATCAAGCGGACAACTGGTTACTCGAAGTTTTTAAATGAATGCAATTTAGAATCACCTGAGAGACAGGTTTCAGCAAGTACGTGTAGGAAACTTTTTTTCTTGCATTCATTGATAGGGAACAACATCCTTAAGTTTGAGTAGGATCATACCCTAGGCATGTATTTTAAAACTCCATGAAAATGGACAATGAGAACTGAACAGTAGCAAACATTCATGCTCTGACTTTATGACTCAATCTTAATTACACCTACTTGAAAGTTCTGATGCTATGATTCTCATTGTGGTAGACCGTAACCTGGAATTTAGTTTATTTTGATGTATTATTTACTTCTGGCAACAGGAAAAGGAAAGAATTCACATTCCAACATTCAACCACATTCTGAATTCAGTGTAGGAATAGTGTTCTGATGATTCATCTCATCTGTCAGCTCCATAACCGGAATGCAGTTCTCTGGATACACATATAAGAGATTCCTTATTTACCATAATTGACATGAACAGAGACATCTGAGTCACAGGTAGGATCTTTCCATAGGCTCAAACTCTGGGATTGTATAAAGATTAAGACATTTGATGTTCCATCAAATAGCAAAGGAAGGAACACTACTAAATTCTTTCTATGAAGAATATCATCTTAATCCCAAAACCTAATATAGATACACATAAAAAAGAAAACTATAGGCCAATCTCTTTGATGAACACAGATGCAAAGATTATCAGCAAAGTCTTAGCAAGTTGGATTAAAAAACACATCAAAAAGATCATTCACGGGGACCAAGTAGGCTTTATCCCAGGCACACAAGGTTGGTTTAACATACGCAAATCAATAAACATAATTCACCGTATAAACCAGTCCAAAATCCAAGACCACATGATACTCTTGATAGATGCAGAAAAAGCTTTTGACAAGATCCAACAGCTCTTTATGATCATAACTCTAGAGACAGTTGGAATGGAAGGAACCTTTATCAATATATCAAAAGTTGTATACAGCAAGCCAACAGCAAGGATTATACTCAATGGGGAAAAGTTTGAAGCATTCCCGCTTTGATCAGGAACTAGACAAGGCTGTCCACTCTCACCGCTTCTATTCAATATTGTACCTGAAGTCTTAGCTGAAGCCATAAGACAAGAAAGGGAGATAAAGAGATTCAAATCGGCAAGAAAGAAGTAAAGTTATCTCTATTTGCAGATGACATGATCTTATTTTTAAAAATTTTATTATTTATTCAATTGTGCGTGTGTGCATGTGTGCGCGTGTGTATGTATGTGTGTGTATGTATGTGTGTGTGTATAGAACCACGGACGAATTTGGGAACCAACATGGATCGCCTCCATTTCCTCCTTGTTTACTCGGCCCCCGGATTCACAGGCTCTGCCCTACCAGGACAAGAAACGCAGGCTGCCCCTACTTCTGCCTGGCATCTATACGTGGGGTCTAGGATCTGAACTCAAGACCTTCCGCCTGCAAGGCAGAGGCTTAACCCCTGAGCCAACTCTCCAGCCCCAGATGACATGATCTTATACCTGAGTGATTCCAAAAACTCCACCAGGAAATCTCCTGGAACTAATACAGAAGTTCATCAGGGTGGCAGGATACAAAATAAATGTACAAAAATCAGTGGCCTTCCTATATGCCCAGAATGAAAGAAGTGAAAAAGCCCTGAGAGAAACAATCCTATTTACTATAGCCCCTAAAAAAAATGAAATATCGTGGTATAAACCTAACCAAGGAAGTAAGAGACTTTATAATGAAAACTTTAAAACCCTAAAGAAAGAAATTACAGAAGACACCAGAGGTGGAAAGACCTTCCATGTTCCCTGGATTGGCAGAATTAATATCATAAAAATGACCATCCTACCAAAAGCAATATACAGATTCAATGCTATACTAATCAAAATGCCAAAGCAATTTTTTTTGATTTTTTAAAAATTTTTTTCCACTCATACAAACGTGATAGGAAACCCATTCCCCTCCTTCGCTCCCCACTCCCTGGATCCCCTTGCTCCTTCCCTCCTTTTCTGCTTCTTTCCCCCCCTCCCTTTCTCCCAATGCTTCCTCACCCCTCCCCCATCCTGGTCTTTACTGTGCATGTCAAACTTTCCTCTGCATCCTTCTCTTCTGATGAGGTGTAAGGACTCAGTAGCATTGCCTAGAGCTCTTTTTTTGTGTTCCCCTTTAGTATAGGGGAACACAATTGTGGCTATTAATCCCTTGCCTCTAAGGATCCTAGTGCCTGTAATCCATGCTAGCCTTTGGAGGGGAGGTCAATGATATGTTGGTAATTCTGCAGGTCATGCAAAGTCCTATTATGATTACTTCAGCCCTAACTTGTGTGGAATATCTTGCATATCTGTTGCTCCTCCGCATCTTTAGGCTCTTACAATCTTACCACCCCCTCCTACGCAAATTTCCGTGAGCTTTAGGATGGCAAGAGATTAGGCTGGCCTGATTCCTGGTGATTAATGTAGGGTCTCTGATTCTCTGAATTATGTTTTTTTTTCTTCCAGTTTTGCTGTTCCTGCACTGTCCTTGGCTCCATCCTGATGGGTATTGGATGTCACTTTCTAGCCAGAGATAAAAGCCTGTTAAAATAGAGTCTTATTATAAGAGTAGATTCAAAGGTAGATGGAATAACATTAGGAGACTGCAGTGGGAGACTGCAATCTCCCATTTGCAAGATGGTTATACCTCTATATCTGCCAGACTGTATGCCCTCCCTTTCTGGAGAGATCAAACCCCATCAGTTGCAAGTGACCAGGAAGGAAAGTTTGTGAGCTTAACCAGATGTCTCATTACTTACTTGCAGTACTTGATGGTGGCCTATTTTCTCTGCCGTAGCATGATCTCCTCTCTTCTTGTTTCTGGCGGACCCTCCTTCCCCTTCCCTCCTGTTTATAATATTTGCAATCTTCACTGTAGGTATTACAGAGATTTATCTTTGAATATATCTCTAAGTGGGTTTGGTACTAGGATCCATCTCTTAGGGAGTACATATGGTGCTTAATTTTCTGTGTCTGGGATACTTCACTCAATATAATTTTTTATAGTTCCATGCATTTCCTGGCAAATTTCATTAATTCATCATTTTTTATGGCTGAATAATATTCCATTGTATAAATGTACCACATTTTCCTGATCCACTCGTCAACTGTTGAGCATTTGGGTTGATTCCATGACTTTGCTATTGTAAACAGTGCTGCTATGAACATGGTTGTGCTTGTGCTATCGAGGTGAATTTTTGCTGTATGGGGGAGTCATTCCCAAAAGTGGAATAGCAGGGTCATATGGCATTTCAATCTTTAACTTTTTTAAGAATCACCAGATGGCTCTCCAGAGTGGTTGTATAAGCCTGCATTCCCACCAGCAATGTAGGAGAGTTCCCTTCTCGCCACATCCTCTCCAGCAGTTGGTGTTGTTTGTATTGTGGACTTTTGCCATCCTAACAGGAGTGAGATGATATCTCAGGGAGGTTTTGATTTGCATTTCCCTGATGGGTATGGATGCAGAGCAATTTTTAAGATATTTGTTAGAAATTTAAATTTCGTCCCTGGTAAAGTTTCTTTTAAGTTCCAAGGCCCATTTTTAATTGGGCCATTTGTTTCCTTGGTGTTTAGTTTTCTAAGTTATTTGTGCACTCTGGGATAATAGAGCTCTATCATATATGTGGTTAGTGAAGATTTTCTCCCATTCTGTGGGTTGCCTTTGTGCTTGAGTTACAATCTCTTTTTCTGAACAGAAGCTCTTTAATTTCATAAGATCCTGTCTGTTGAGTGTTGGTTGTAGTGACTGTGCTATTGGATTTCTGTGTAGAAACTGTTGGCTTAGTCCAATCAGCTCGAGGGAATTCCCTACCCTATCAACCAAGGTTTTTATAGTCTCTGGCCTTATATTGAGGTCCTTGATCCGTTTCGAGTGAATTCTTGTACATGGTGACAAATACGGGTCCAGTTTTGATCTTCTGCATGTGGAGATCCAGTTTTGCCAGCACCATTTGTTGAGGATGCTGTTCTTTGTCCATTGGATTTTTTGAGCACATTTGTCAAAGACCAAATGGCTGTAATTGTGTGGGCTTATATCTGGGTCTTCAACCCTTATCCATTGATATGTGTGTCTATTTTGGGCCAGTACCAGACTGTTTTTATAACTATGGATTTGTAGTATAGACTAAGGTTTGGTATGGTGATACCTCCAGCTGTGTTTTTGTTACTCAGGATTGTCTTTGCTATCCTGGGTCTTTTGTGCCTCCATATGAATTTTGAGATTGTTTGGTCAACTTCTTTAAAGAATTGCTTTGGGATTTGATTGCTATAGCATTGAATCTGTATATTGCCTTTGGTAGGATGGTCATTTTTATGATATTGATTCTGCCAATCCAGGAATATGGGAGGACTTTCCACCTTCTGTAATTTCTTTTTTTAGGGCTTTAAAGTTTTCTTGTAAAGGTCTCTTACTTCCTTGGTTATGTTTATACCGAGGTATTTCATTTTTTTAGGGGCTGTAGTAAATGGTATTGTTTCTCTCAGGGATTTTTCACTTCTTTCATTCTGGGCATATAGGAAGGCCCCTGATTTTTGTACATTTATTTTGTATCATGCCACCCCGCTGAACTTCTGTCTTAGTTCCAGGAGTTTCCTGGTGGAATTTCTGGGATCACTCAGGTATGATCATGTCATCTGCACATAGTGATAATTTGACTTCTTCCTTGCCAATTCGAATCCCTTTTATCTTCCTTTCTTGTCTTATAGCTTCAGCTAAGACTTCAAGTACAATATTGAATAGAAGTAGTGAGAGTGGACAGCCTTGACTAGTTCCTGATCAAAGCGGGAATGCTTTGGCTTTAACAACCTCTTCCATTGAGCTGGTTTATACTCCCACTTACTCCCACTTTGTCTTCAAGATCTGAAATTCTATTTTCTGCTTCATTCGTTCTGCTGATAAGATTCTCTGTTGAGTTCTGGGTTGAGGATAACTTGTGCTTTAGTTCAGTTTTAAACTCTGCTTGCGTCTGTTTTAACTGCTCTATGCCTATTTTTGTTTCTTGAACTATTTTTCTCAACTCCTCAAGTGTCTGTTGTATTCCTCTTCAAAGTGGTTGATGTGGTTATTTAATGCCTCCTGATTTCTTCTTTCATAGTATTGATCATGTTAATGATCATGCTTTGAAAGTTTTTATCTTGAGTCTGGCTTTCTTGACTATTTTCTGTGGATTTGTTCTGGTTGGAGTCTATCATTATGGGGTTAATTGTTTCTGTGGGAGCTTTGTTTTCTTGGGTTTTGGTTTTCATGGACTTGCACTTTGACTTGGGCATTGTCGTTTTATCTCTGAAGACCTTCTTTCAATTTCTGCGTGTTTTTTACTGAACTGAATTAGTTGGTATCACTACTTTCGGGCAGTTATTACTAGTGTTTACCTTGGTGTTGGTTACACTTGTTGTTATTGTTATTTCCTAAATAAGGTTATTAGATAGTACAAGGTGTAGACAGGGGGGTGAATGTTAGTATTATAGTGCACTTTTATGATTTAGTATCTTGGTGATATGTGAGGGCAAGTGGTATAGTTCCTCATGTTGTGTGTGTTTTGTGGGTGGCTATATGGAAAAGTTACTCTACAGTAACTTATAATCGAAAAAAACAGGATGGTAAAAAGGGGGTTTACTTATGTTTGGGCTGAATGTGGAGAATCTCTCCCATTTGATAGGATGAATTTAGAGGATTTCAGGTGTGTGGCCTTTGTCCCCTAGAGCTTTGCTTGGGTGTTCTTTGGACTCTGTTGAATTCTGATGAGCAGTGTCTCCTCCCTGGACTGGGGCACAGTGTGTCCTCAATGGAGTGGGTGCATCCAGGGCCGTCAGGCAGGGAAAGGGCAGAAGTGCTGGCTGCGGTCACAATTAACCTGGGGATCTGGGGTGAGGCCCAGGATTCTCCCCGGCCTGGAACAATGCCTGCTCCAACTGGCTGGTGGGAGGAGCTGGGACGAGGGGTTTACCTGGAGCTTGGGGGTGAACAGGTAGAGTTTACCTGGGGTGCAGTGTCTCCTTGCTGGAGTGCGTGTGTTCTGGGCAGGTGGGTGGGGAAAGGGACCTCCAGAAATTATCTTGTTGACATGGCAGAGCTCATGAACCTATTGGTTCCCTACAGCTGTGGCTACTTCCAGGAGAAGTGCATAAGATTTGTTCTATCAACACATCTCCATGGAGAAGGACAATCTAAAGGGGCACTGTAACTCCATGAGGCTAATGAGAGCTAATGCTTGATAGGTGAAGAGGAACTACTTTGCTAAGGGGTATACCCACTGAAGTATATTGCCTTGTTTCTACAAATACTCAGGCACTTACAAGTATAAACACCCAAATGAAACTCAGTGGGCCAGATGTGCAAAAAGACAGGAAAGTGAGAGAGAGAGAGAGAGAGAGAGAGAGAGAGAGAGAGAGAGAGAGAGAGAGAGAGAGAGACTGACTGGTTGAGATGAAGATATGCAATGAGAAAGGGAGGGTAAATAGAGTTGGAAAATAAGAGTAAAAAAAGTGACATAAATTCACTGTATTCATTTATGAAATTGTCAGAGAATATATATAATAAAATGTCCCTGAGAATTGCATGATTCAAAAGTTCCGTCTTGGTCTATCTAAGTACTAATAATTGGGTGGGAAGGAGACTCTGTGATGTGTCAAGCTGCTTTCCATTCATGCAGGGATTTAGATTCCTGAGCCATCATGAACACTGTAGTGAACTTCTTGATGAAATAAGTATCTTTCACTCATCCCTATAAGGAACCCATCACACCTATTCCTGTCTACAACCCTTATTTATATAAACCCTTTGGTTCAACTATTTGACCATTGGTGGAATCATTTCTCTGTTCCTGGATTCCTTCTGGAGTGACTAAACGTTTACCTCTTCACAGGAAAAAAATCACACAGCTTACATTCAACAACACACCATAGAAAATAAAACTGGTTATATCTAGACATAGTCTGTCGGCAAAAGACCTCCAGGTTCATTTGTTGGATATTGGGCAGCAGTCAAAGAAAAGGCACAAAGGACTCTGGTAGGGTTGATACATATCACGTGTAAAAGTGTCCTTAGGCTCTGAAGTTAAAGTCTTTGCCTTGTAAGCAAAAGAATCAAATTCAGATTCCCAGACCCAACATAAAAATTCCAGGCACAAATGATGACAACCTATGTTTCCAGTCCCGAGAGATAAAGCCTGGAAAAATCTAGAGCAAAGCAAAAAGGAGGTAAAACAATCCGAGATGATTCTTGATGTTACTATTCTTAGGCAATTTCAGAACAGGGCCATGCTGGGAAGACCTTTAAAGGTCTTTATGAAAGGACATGGACATGAGCTCTTGTTTGAAGATAGGTAACAAACAGCTCAACAATGCGGTCTGCCACAAGATAACTGGTTAGGGCCTGATATGAATAGACCAATGAGATGTAGAGTAACAAAAGCTTCAATCAGATTTGTAGAAAATGGAGCTAACTATTAAGGAACAGTCACTTTTTCTGGACCTGCCTAATCCTTAAATACTCTTGACCCTGCCAGCTATCTTTAGCTTACTTGCCCATTATCGATTCAATGTCCCGAGTCATTGATTTCTTTTCCGACTTCCTTGGCCTTCACAGATTCCTTTTCTGTGAGTTTGTTTAGCCTCCCTGGCCCCTAAGGACTCCACATCCATGAGTTCTGTGCTTTGTATCCTTTAATAAAAATGTGCCCTAATCCTCTCTGCATCTTCTACTTTGCATATTCAATTTAAGTACACAAGAACCTATACATAAAACAGCCTCAAAACAGTTGGACCTGCACAGAAACACACACTCAAGTGGCCTCTTCTACACACACACACACACACACACACACACACACACACAGAGAGAGAGAGAGAGAGAGAGAGAGAGAGAGAGAGAGAGAGAGAGAGAGAGAGAGAGAGAAAGAGAGAGAGAGATGCATATATGCACATGCACACACACCTAGACCAAATATGAATAAATATGACTGGTGAAAATGCCTATGCAAGGGCGGTGTAGGAGCAGTAAAACTGAAAAAAAAACAACAAACTATAATTCAGAAAATTAGAGACTCTACATCAACCACCTGGAGCCAGGCCAGCCTAATCTCTCCCCATCCTAAAGCTCGGGGAAATTTGTGGAAGAGGGGGCAGTAAGATTGTAAGATCCTAAATGGGGAGGAACAATGATACGCAAGTTACTCCACACAAGTTAGGGCTTTGCATGACCTGTGCAATGGTCAACATATCATTGAACCCCCAAAGTCTAGCATGGATCACAGGCACTAGCATCCTTAGAGGCAAGAGATTAACAGCCACAATAGTGTTCCTATACTAAAGAGGAACACAAAAAAGAGCTCTAGGCAATGTTACTGAGTCCTTACACCTCGTCAGAGAGGAGGACCCAGAGGGAAGTTTGACATGCACACTAAAGGATGCTCCAGGAATGGGGGGAAGAGGGGGTACTAGGAGAAAGGGAGGGAGAAGGAGAAAAGAAGGGGAAAGGGGGAGGAGCAAGGGGATCCAGGCAGGGATGAAGGGAGGAAGGGGAATGGGGTACTTATCAACTTTGTATGAGTGGAAGAAAAAAAAAACAACACCTGATTGGAAAAAAAAAAAAGGATATCCTGGGCTAGAGATTCAGACCCTGTTTCATCCTGTTCATGAGAACTATTTCAATAAACCTGAAATGTGTTATGGGAAATAAAAAAAGAAAGTGTCCATAAGAGAAAAACAGAATTTCATAATAAAAGTAATGAAATATTTGGCAGGCCAAAGTTGTTATGAAAACTTTTCACAAAATAGACTCTGTGGACAGATACACTATGGGCTATTTCTCAGAGAAATAACCATACCCCTAAGAGGGTATGTTGTCTTTCTCTTGCCTGTAAGACAAGTTATGTAGTCTGTACCACACTTTGAGAAAGGGGAGGGTCTCCCCCCAAAAATGAAAAGCCACCTTTTGCCTTTTAGAAGTGGGAAAAGGAACTCCTTGTCCACATCTGCAACAGAATGAAGAAAGATCAAGCAAGGGAAAAAGTATTACCCACACAGATCTCCCAAAATAACATGGATTTGATGAGCTCATGGCACATTGCTAAAAGTACTTATTGGACTTAATTTCATAATAGACACCATATATAGAAAGAAGCAGAATGCTCAGAAAGAAACACACCTCTGGAATGGAATGTGGTCCCTTGCTAGCAGTTAAAAGCAGCTATTTGGGTCATTTGTGTGGGTTCCTTTTTGAATAAAAAAGCAGCTTAATATGTCGAAGCAGTCAATTTCATAGCTACTATTGCCTTTCCCGAGCCCACAGACCACTTGTAGGAGGCCTTAACTGTGTATATATGACACTAAAAGTCACTGGAGCAGGCTCTAATCATTTAGGGTCAGAAAATTGCAAAAAGGCATGAAGGAAGAAAGGTTCCTGCAAAGAGACAGCAACGGCAAAACTCTACAAAAGATACTTCTACAAGGTTGATTGACACATCAGAATTTCAGTGGTTGCTGTTTCAGTGCCCAATTATAGTTAATCTTGGTGATCTTTAACCCCAATAAAAGTCATTTGTTGCTTCCTCCTCTGTGTCTAAAATAACATCCTATGACTGTGAGGTGAAACCTTTTTAAAATAAATGTATTAAATTAACATTTTTATATAAATGATCCTTGCCTCTCTCATTCCCCTTCCCTTTCTCCCTCCCTTCCTTTCCATTCCCATCATATTCCACTTTCCCTCTCATCCCTACTACATAGGCCCAGTCTACTTCCTCCTGTTCTCCTATCCTTTGGTTTTCTTGGTCCTTGTGCTTCCTGTTTATCTTCTGTTTTCATGAGGGATTCATGCCTCTGTGGCAGACAGAGATGATCTTCCTTGGGTGGCCCACTCATCTGGATACACCCCTATCTTTGTCTGACTCCTTGCCCCTAAGGATCCTACTGTCTGAAACTATTTCCCTGAGGTCCATGCCAATCCATGGGGGCATGCTGACATGGTCACCACTGTGCAGATCTGATGAGATCAAGTGCCATTGCCATAAATTTCTGGTTGGGACTGCCCTATCTTGAGTGGAATGACCTGTACAGCTACGGAACTCCCCATCTTTATGCTCTTACATTCTTACTGTGCCCTTTTCCACAAAGTTCCCTGAGCCTCTGGATAGGCAGAGATTTTGTTGGCCAGGTTCTATGTCATCATTGTGGCTTTGCCAGTGTTCTGTATTCACATTATTTGTTGTTGTTCATTTTGCTATTCTTGCACTGCACAAAGCTGCATCCTATCTGGGCATTGAGATCCTCTCTTATCCAACAATACAGAAACTGTTACAGAGAGACGTTTATTTTTTTAAATTTTTTAAAATTAATTTATTTTTTTATTTCCACTCATACAAACTTAACAGGCACACCGGTCCCCCCTTCCCTCCAATCCCCATCCCCCTGTGCCCCCCTCCCCTCCCCCTTCCCTCCCTATCTCCCAGTGCCTCCCCCTCCCATCCCCGGAGCATCCTTTAATGTGCGTGCCAAACTCTCCTCTGGGTCCTCCTCTCTGATGAGGTGCAAGGACCCAGTGGCATTTCCCAGAACCCTTTCCTGTGTTCCTGTTAAGCATAGGAACACTACTGTGGCTGTCAATCCCTTGCCTCCAAGGATCTTGGTGCCTTTTGCAAATGCTAGACTTTGTGGGGTCAATAGTGTGTTAGACATTGCAGGGCATGCAAAGTCCAATCATGATTGCTTGGGCCCTAAGTTGTGTGGAGTATCTTGCATATTATTACTCCTCCTATCCTTGTGCTCTTACAATCTTACCACCCCCTCTTCCGCGTACTTGTCACCATGTACAAGACTTAATTCCAAATGGATCAAGGACCTATATAGTCAAGAGACTATAAAAAACATAGGTGAAAGGGTAGGACTAGGCCAACAGTTCCTAAACAGGCATCCAATAACACAGTCAATGCTACCAACTCTCAACATATGGGATCTATCAACTCTCAACACATGGGATCTTGTGAAATTAAAGAGCTTCTGTTCAGATAAAGAGATTGTAACATGAGCTCAAAGGCCACCCACAGAATGGAGAAAATCTTCACTAACCACATATGTGATAGAGGTCTATTATCCAGAGTGCACAAAGAACTTAGAAAACTAAACACCAAGGAAACTAATGGCCCAATTAAAAAAATGGGCCCTGGAACTTAAAAAAAAACTTTACTAGGGATGAAATTAAAATGTCTAACAAATATCTTTAAAAATGCTCCACATCCTAACCATCAGGGAAATGCAAATCAAAACTTCCCTGAGATATCATCTCACCCGGGTCAGGATCGTGTGTGTGTGTGTAGAAATGCTGGATAGGATGTGGAGATAGGGGAACGTCTCTACAATTGCTGTGGGGAATGCAATGCTCATACAGCCTCTCTGGCGAGCCGTCTGGAGATTCTTTTTTTTTATTTCCCACTCATAGAAACTTAACCGGTACTCTGGTTCACCTTTCCTCCCCTCTACCCCCCCCCACCCTCTGTGCCCTCCCCTCCCCCCTTCCCCATCCCCCAGTGCCTCCCCTCCATTCATGGAGCATCCTTAAGCATGCCAAACTGTCCTCTGGGTCTCCTCTCGATGAGGTGCAAGACCCAGGGGCATTGTCCAACCCTTCCCTGGTGGAATGCAGGCTCCTACAACCACTCGGTGATGTCTGGTGATTCTTAAGAAATAAAGATTGAAATGCCATATGACCCTGCGATTCCACTTTTGGGAATAACCCCCCATACAGCAAAAATTCACCTCGATTGCACAAGCACGACCATGTTCATAGCAGCACTGTTTACAATGGCAAAGTCATGGAATCAACCCAAATGTCCAACAGTTGACGAGTGGATAAGGAAACTGTGGTACATCTATACAATGGAGTACTACTCAGCCATCAAAAATGATGAATTAATGGAATTTGCTAGGAAATGGATGGAAATAGAACAGAGAGACCTTTATATAAGAGAAGACTTTGAAGGGGAGGGAGGATCAGGATCAAGAGACTATAAAAAACATAGGTGAAAGGGTAGGACTAGGCCAACAGTTCCTAAACAGGCATCCAATAACACAGTCAATGCTACCAACTCTCAACATATGGGATCTATCAACTCTCAACACATGGGATCTTGTGAAATTAAAGAGCTTCTGTTCAGATAAAGAGATTGTAACATGAGCTCAAAGGCCACCCACAGAATGGAGAAAATCTTCACTAACCACATATGTGATAGAGGTCTATTATCCAGAGTGCACAAAGAACTTAGAAAACTAAACACCAAGGAAACTAATGGCCCAATTAAAAAAATGGGCCCTGGAACTTAAAAAAAAACTTTACTAGGGATGAAATTAAAATGTCTAACAAATATCTTTAAAAATGCTCCACATCCTTAACCATCAGGGAAATGCAAATCAAAACTTCCCTGAGATATCATCTCACCCCGGGTCAGGATCGTGTGTGTGTGTGTGTAGAACTGCTGGAGAGGATGTGGAGAGAGGGGAACTCTCTTACATTGCTGGTGGGAATGCAGGCTCATACAGCCTCTCTGGCGAGCCGTCTGGAGATTCTTTTTTTTTTTATTTCCACTCATAGAAACTTAACCGGTACTCTGGTCCCTTCCCTCCCTCTACCCCCCCACCCCTCTGTGCCCTCCCCTCCCCCCTCTCTCCCCATCCCCCAGTGCCTCCCCCTCCCATTCATGGAGCATCCTTTAATGAGCATGCCAAACTGTCCTCTGGGTCCTCCTCTCTGATGAGGTGCAAGGACCCAGGGGCATTTCCCAGAACCCTTTCCTGTGTTCCTGGTGGGAATGCAGGCTCATACAACCACTCTGGTGAGTGTCTGGAGATTCTTAAAGAAATTAAAGATTGAAATGCCATATGACCCTGCGATTCCACTTTTGGGAATAACCCCCCATACAGCAAAAATTCACCTCGATTGCACAAGCACGACCATGTTCATAGCAGCACTGTTTACAATGGCAAAGTCATGGAATCAACCCAAATGTCCAACAGTTGACGAGTGGATAAGGAAAATGTGGTACATTTATACAATGGAGTACTACTCAGCCATCAAAAATGATGAATTAATGGAATTTGCTAGGAAATGGATGGAAATAGAACAGAGAGACCTTTATATAAGAGAAGACTTTGAAGGGGAGGGAGGATCAGGAGTAGGGCACAGTATTGGGTGGGGTCAACCTCTAGGATGTCATCTGACTGTCAACTAATCACTAACCACCCCCATGAACACATGACCAGTGCTTCAAACCAATCTAAACACTGGTGGTTAGGAAGGAAATTGACTGTGGATTGAATCAGATATCTCATTAATTATTGCTCTTTCTCCACAGTGGCCGTTTTTCTCTATTTTTTTTTTATTATTTATTCAATTGTGCGTGTGTGTGTATGTGTGTGTGTGTAGAACCACGGACGAATTCGGGAACCACCATGGACCGCCTCCTCCCTGTTTACTCTGCCCCGGGATTCACAGGCTCTCCCCTACCAGGACCAGAAGCGCAGGCCGCCCCTGCTTCCGCCCGGCGTCTATACGTGGGATCTGGGATCCGAACTCAGGACCCTCCGCCTGCAAGGCAGAGGCTTAACCCCTGAGCCACCTCTCCAGCTCCCGTTTTTCTCTATTGAACTTTTTTTTTTTTTTTGCTTTCATTCTATTTGGATCTACTTTGCCCTACCTTACTAAGGTGAAACATTTTGAAATGCATTAACTTAGGCTGCTCTCTCCCACCAACCAAAAGTGAAGAATGTCCTCAAATAAGATCCAAGACCGATAGATGAGATTTCAAAGATTTGCTGTAACACATTGTCTGATGTTTGCACCAATGTATTTGGAAAGTGTCCTGATTTATGATTTTCTTTTTCTGTGACTATGAAACTTCCAAAAAGAGTTCTTGTGATTGAACACATGGAATTTGGGGCAACCCGAATCTGTGTTCCTGAATTATGATCCTTCATATTTGCCTTCTGTTCCCGCTTCATATTTTCTCCTTTCCAGCCAGTCCCCCACTTACTTTCACCTCTTTTTGCATTGATTACCCATTGGGTTTCATCTCAGATACCTGTATTGGCATATGCTTCAGTACTTGTTGGCATGGGTGACTTATGAGTGGGTAAATTGTTTAATAAGGAGTCTCCCTTTCTGTCTGACACTGAATTTGGCTCCTCAGAGATGTGGTGTAAGTCTTGAGATCTTCTTTCATCATTGGTGAAATGTCCATAGGTCAAATATTGTGTAGGTTGTATGAAAGTAGTTATTACTATAGTGAGTTCTTGGGTGTAGCAGTCCTGACTTGAGCAAAGGTTACTGTCTAGCACCAGCCTTCCCCACCCTCAGGCTCTTACATTCTCACCCCCTCTTCTGAAAGATTCCCTGAGTTTTGGGATACTTGATGATTGTAGTATCCTGTTTAGAGCTAAACCCTTCACAGTGACTTATTTTCTGCACTTTGTCATTTGTGGCCCCTTCAAGACCATCTCTTTTAAACATAGCCTCAGAAGACATCCTCAATGATCTTTCCTCTTTGTTAATTCAGACCCTGCCCATACACCAGCTTTTCCAACACCTGAAAACTTGGAAACTCAGCTACCTACTACCTCCCATCAACTTTCACCCTTTCCTTTCTATTTTGCACACAGTGGTCTCATTCTGCTCCATATCCTTTCACAGATAAACTCTCCCCACTATACACTTAGTTGAGAACTTTATTTACAGTAACATGACAGAATTAAAAGACATCTCATGTCCTTCCTCAGTATCCTTTCCTTTCCTAAGGTGGCTAATAGGGACCTTGGCATCTTCTCAGTATATGTCTCTTTCCCCATGACTAACCTGGCCCAAATAGAATCCAAACTAGGTCACATAGTGGATTCCTTTAACTTCTTTCAAAAGTTCAAAGAAAGGTTGCATCAGCCTGTGAGATTTGAAGGTTACAATAAAAATCACTGTGACAACAAGTGATAATCAGTGTGATAGTAGCATGAGTATCAAGGAGACAACCTACAGCTTTCTGATCAGATTTAAGGCCCACTTGTCAGAAAGGAACACGTTCCTGTTACTGTAAACTAGAACAAGAACCTATGAAAGGAAAGGACAAGGAAGAACAGACATTAATCTTTAGCTAAGAATATAGTATACCAATTCTTATAACAAGACTCTAATTTAACAGGTTTTTATCTCTGGCCAGGGGGTGACATCCACAACCCATCAGGATGGAGCCAAGGACATTGCAGGAACAGCAAAACTGAAAAAAAAATCAACAAATCATAATTCAGAACATCAGAGACCTTATATCAACCACCTGGAACAAGGCCAGCCTAATCTATCCCCATCCTGAAGCTCAGGGAAATTTGGGGAAGAGGGGGTGGTAAAACCTAAGGGCACAAGGATGGGAGGAGTAATGATATGCAAGATACTCCACACAAGTTAGGGCCAAAGCAATCATAATAGGACTTTGCATGCCTTGCACATTGTCCAACACATTATTGACCCCACAAAGTCTAGCATGGACTAAAGGCATTGGGATCATTGGAGGCTGGGGATTGACAGCCACAGTAGTGTTCCTATGCTTAAGGGGAACACAGGAAAGGGTTCTGTGAAATGCCGCTGGGTCCTTGCACCTCATCAGAGAAGAGGACCTAGAGGAGAATTTGGCATGCACATTAAAGGATGCTCCAGGGATGGGAGGGGGAGGCACTGGGGGATAGGGAGGGAGGTGGAGGAGAGGGGAGAGCAGGGGGTTGAGGGGGTAAAGGGAGGGAGGGAACCGGTGTACCTGTTATGTTTGTATGAGTGGAAATTAAAAAAAAAGAATATAGTATACCAAACTCGTTCATAAATACCTGGTGTTATACCCATAGGTTTGAAGAGTACTCAACTGAGAACCTTTCTTCTATAGCAAAAGGTGTTTATTACTGAAAAGCACAACTTGTCAAAAATGCAGAAAATAATCATCTGCAGACCGATTATCTCTAAACAATATATATAAGTCTCACCACACCCACACCCAGGCTGAGGACATTGAGGAATGTGGGGCAACAAGACTGTAAAATTCTGAAGTGGACCATGCATTCTCTCCTGGACATCACAGCCATGAAACACAAGTTTTCATGGCAGATACGTATACTTACACAAGAATTGCACAGGATTTTTTTTTATCAACATCTCTCCATAACATGGGAAAGATCTCAAGAAACTCCACACCTCTCTGGGCTCTGACGCCAGTGAAGAACAGCTGGACTCTGATGTCAATGAAGAACAGTTAACAACAGAAGGATTAGACCCCAGGGTCCAAAGGCAGCAGGAACAGAAGCAAGGTGGGTAGCATGGATCTCTATGCCAGCCAAAGACAGAGGCAGTAAGCAGCAGTAGCAACAAAGAAGACAATGATGCTCTAAAAGACTTTTGAGAAGTGGACTCAACAGCAAGTCCACAAAGGATATGGGAAGGGCAAGTCACTTGCCTTGCACTTCCTATAATCTGGTCCACCACTGGAAAGTACCAACTGTTATGTGATGAGTATTCCATATCAATTAATCAAATAAATACCTGTAGACTTGTTCAGGGGTCTGCTCCAATCATTAACTCTACAGTTGTGTAAATACTAATGGGGAGCCCATGAAGGGGCTCTGGGCTATGCCACTGAGTCCAAACTCTCATTAGGGTGGAGGACTTAGAGGGAGGTTTGGTCTTCACACAAAAGGATGCTCTGGGGGATGGGAGGGATCAAGTGGTAGGCATTGGGAGGAACGGGAAGAATGGAGGAGGGGTGAAAGGAAGGGGGGAAGTGGTGAGAGTGCAATGGAGGATGACTGGGGAGGGAAGGAGGGAAGGAGAGGCCAGGGGTACCTATTGAGCTTGTATGGATTAGGAAAAAAATAAAATGTTGGAAAAAATGGCATTGAGGCAAATCCCAAACAGGTCACCTTTGAGAGAAGGCACCTTATACACTGAGCAACCTCACATGCCCATGACCCTACATTTCTGCACAGATCATTTCTAGTCTCAGGAGAAGACACACATATCTCCCCAAAGTGGAACCAGTACTTGGAAGCCATAGAATCTGTCTCTATATCAGGCCCAATACTCAGGAACGTGACAGAATGATGACCCTGGTTCAAGGTGGTGATTGAACAAACAATGATATATGAACAGACATAGTATCCAGGGGAATAGAAAAACTCTGCCAAACAGGACAGGCTGGAGATCCTGTGGCTGCCGATAAGTCTTGCTCGTTTCAAGGTTTTTGGTCTACAGGTGACAAATCACTGCAATAATTGTACTTCCAATCACCAGAGGGTAATGGCAGACTGTTACCCACATAGGCCAAGCAAAACCAGGAGAGGCTCATGTGACTTGCAAGTTGAAACTCACAACCCAGGGTGAGGCCTGCATATCGCCCTCTCCCAGGAGAACACCTGAATGCTGACTTCAGCATGGTGAGTACATACACAGTGACTGCTTGAAGATCTCAGGTCATGTCAGATCCTGGATTAAGAGGGCCTTCCATATTCTCTTTCTTACTGTACGAGCTCATCATAAAATTCTACCTGCACACTATAGGGGAATGACAGTCTCATGACTTTACTAGAGCTTCACAGGTAGTCAGATTGGCACCATGGAAAGTGTGTTTCCAAGGGCTAGAAACTTGGTGTGGTGGCTTTCACAGTGATGCTCTAGCTCTGAACATAGCACAGTAATATGCAGCTCCCTATTGATACCCACAGGCTCAAAGGGTTGTCTTACTTCTGCTAACTACCATACTGACCACTTAAGACTCCCATACTTCCTGGGTTGAAGGTAAGATCTAGGAAGACACAGTCTGGTGTCAGAGGAGCCAAGATGCATTATGACTTCTAGAAGTTCACACTTCTGCCCTTAGCCATCTTTGTCTGACCACTTAAGGTAAGGAAATGTTTGCTGGAAGAATTGGTTCATGGCTGTGACCAGAAGCATTCAGGGCACTGAGTTGGCTTGATAACCCTGGACCCTCCTGATGCCAGAATGATAGAGTCTGTCAGTCCCCTAGCAGTGGAGCAGTTCAGAATCTCTCCCTTTCTGAGCATTTGACTCGTAATTACTACATAGCCACCATCAAGAATTCTTTTCTTGCCTTCATCTGTCCCTCACTGTGGAGCTCAGAAACAAAGTAATTCACAACATGAACCCATCCTATGAGTTCTGAAGTTCCTGTGTCACTGAAGGTATCCCATTGCTCGCTCAGAGAAGTCTGTTTTCCCTTTGTCCCTCTGCTTGCAGACTTCATGTCCTGCTGTAATACCCAAGGACATGGCCAGTACAGGTCTGCCCAAATGATCAGCTTAATATATGGGGAGCCATCTTCCATATTTGCCCACTAACATCCATTTCATCCTCTCTAGAACACTCTCAAACTGCATAACTATAGAGCAGTCCTTGTGTACACCCACTCAGTTTGCCTCTCTCTTACACAGCCGGCAGTCTTGTCTCCTGACAACAATGGCCTAGCATCCTTTTTGGGAAGTTACATGCACCATCAGACATGGCCTCTCCAAGACCACAGTGTCTCTAAACAGTAGGTTGTAAAACAGTAATGAGGCCACAATAGAGGACTCAGAACCATGGACATGGTAGACCAATGCTGAACACTTAGCAGTCCCTCCTGAACTCAGAAAGGAAAGGTAGATCATGGATCATCAGTCAAGAGAGTAAAGTCTGGGAACAGGATCACTACAGAAAAGTGGACTCAGGAACCACCAAGTGCTCCATCAGTCAAAATAAACTTCACCCCTCAGGAAGACTTGAAAGCTGATATCTTGGTATGGAAAAAAGAATTGCAAAGTAGGTTGCAAATGACTTAAGAAACAAGTCATTCTAATGCCCCACTTGTCAAATGCAACTTTCTCTCCCCTGTCAGTATACAGATCACTATGAGTAATAAATGAGGGGTCATTTAGGAAAAATACCAGCAATTTGACTCAAGACCTCAGAAGAGCTAATGTTCCAACATCTCTGTTCCATGTTCCTTCCAGGACTTAGCTAAGGCCATAAGTGAACCAGGGGTTCATATGACCACGTGGGAGGGATGCCTACCCTCAATATGCCTAGATATCTGGGTGATCTTCTGGGTATCTATGTCAGATGTGCTTTCTATCTAGTATATTGGAACCCACGGCAGAGGCTGCTTTCACACTTCACCAGGGTTTAGGCCAATACACTGGGCATTGTTAATTGGGGGAGCTTTGCATGCCACTTCCAGTTATAGACATGTACCAACAACCCATTTTCACTGCAAGACCAGTTACCGCAAGACCATGAGCAACTCACAGAAATGTTCTCACAATGGACCAGTATCCACAGAGCTCATTTGGAGTATCCATGGAGGAGAAAAAGAATCCATTCATCTAGGATAGTGCATTAAGGACAGACTAAAGAGAGAAATCCACCCAAGTCTACCCTACTGAAACAGAATATAAGTAGTGTTGTCCATACAGCATGGAGCAAAAACACTGAAGGGCCTGCTTAGTAAACATTAACTACATCTGTATGATAAGAGAGATGTGGTATTTTACCCCCTTCCCCTGAGACCATGGGTTTCTAATATGTTCTCAGGGAGGGGCACGACCTCATGATAGACTCTCCCTTGACAGTTAACTGCCAATAACAGCTTTGACCTCATGATAGACTCTCCCTTGACAGTTAACTGCCAATAACAGCTTTGGAGTTGGTAGATTCCCACAATCCTCTCTGTTCTCCTTAACCGTTCATGGGGAAAATTGCATTTAAGTCTCCAGTTGACCATCACAGATGCTACATTTCAGAGAATAGCCAAGTCAAGTCAGGAGGAAAGAGTTAAACAAAGCTACCAGGTACAGAATTCCCCCAGGGCTGTTAACAGTATCAAGGGAATCTAGATAAGCAGTATACAGAGGTGACTCACACATTGCCTCTCATTTAGTCTTAGTAAACAGGGTGGTGAGCTGGAGAGATGACCCAGAGATTAAGACTCTGCCTTAGAAACAAAAGGAGCTGAGTTCAGCTCTCAGATCCCTCTTAATAAGGAAGATTGATATAATGAAAGGTAGGTCCTGGGAAATCCCACGGCAAAGAAAAATCACCTTTGTGTTTCTATAGATATTCACGCTGGGTTCTCATGTACAAACACACACACACACACACACACACACACACACACACACAAATACAAACACAATCACAAAATTAGAAAAGGAAACTCAGAGAAAAAAACATACCCAGGATGTGGGAGTAATCTGGGGGGCTGCAACATAATAGAGCTCTGTTCTTTCCCGATGGAATGTTAATTACTGCATACTGACAGTAGTTAGCCATCTATCTCCTATGGCCATCATTGGGGTCATTGTGGGCAAATCTATCAGCAGAGAATCATAGCAAGAGGTTGTCACAGGAGTGAGGAGGAGTAACATGATTTGAGTGGCACATGTGTGCAGACTGAGTCCAACAGGTAGTGATCAGCACTTGTGCTGCCTACTTAAGCCATCATGATTCCCAACCCAACATTTCCACAGCCACTGCCTGATTCTGGTCAGTAGAACATGTCTCAAGATTCTGGCTGAGGTGTTCAGTGGGCATGGATAGCATGGAAGATAATGGTTGACGTCATGGATTAGGAAGCAGAACTCTCTGCAGTGAGTTCTGAAGATCCTCTAGACCTGACTATGGTTGCATGGGGAGAAACCTGTGAATGGCCACTGAGACTAGGCAGCAAAGGCAGCATCAATTTTACACTGTGCCTTTCTCATTATCTTGGTCCTTTAGGATGTGCTGCCTCTCTGGAAACAAAGCCTGGATAACCCTCCTGCCTCCTCTCAGGTAAACATACTTGCTGCAATGGACTCACACCATATGCACCAGCCATGCACTCAGTTCACTTGCCTTTTAAGAATCATTGCAGTTCTATGCTTCTGCATCTGGGACAGGGCCAGAGGAAATATGACTTCAGCTCTGTGGTAGCAGCCAATCCAGATTACCTGGGCACAGTGAAGGATGCTGTATGAAGACCTAGGAAATAGGAAACACATTGTTTTACTCGGGTCTCCCTGTCATAAACATACAAGCCTCTTGTGACTATGCCTCACAGGATACTAATAAAAGTGTTCAGGGAAGACCATGCATAAAGAGGAGAAAGTGAAGCTTCTCTGTACTAGGGTGTGAGGGGATGGGGATTGTTCTTTGTCTTGGGGAAAGGTCACAGAAAAGTTCAGCACATCCTTAGTTCCTTGGCAATGAATGGATCATGTGTGACTGGTACAGTAAGAGGGGAAGATTTGAACTCCATAACCAAGGCACTGGTGTGGAAGGTGAGTCAAACCCTCAACTGAAGTTTGTGAGACTCCTGCTGGGTATCCTAAGAAAGGTGATCATAAAGACCAGAGGTGACAGTGTATTTCCTGTTTACTGGCTTATCAGTTTGGTGGTTTCCAAGTCATTTTCTTGTTGAAACTTGAATGGAATGATTGGCACCTGTTGTGGGAGATTGATTTGTGGGGCTGTGGCTGGATTTGAGAAATAAACCTCCGTATCTATGTGATAACTGGAGGGCTCCCAGTTAACTAGAATTACACCAAGCTCTATATCGCTTCAAGAGGATTCACCCACCCTACATCCAAGTTCTGAGTTGCTAACTGCACCTCCATAACAAACCACATCAATAACACAGAATTGATCACAATGACAAGGTCTGCTGTGTGACTCTACTTCCTTTTTTGCAGTCTGCTCACATGACACACACAACCACATAGATCCTAAAGGGTGCATCATGCATGGGACGTTTGCATAACACTCTGCTTCCTGAGGGTTTCTGAGAGCTTGACTGATACAGATCAAATAGACACGTCATTCATCATGGAGATGTCTGCAGTGGGTTTATCATGATGGCCACATGCTCAGTCTGTATCCCAGAATCTGCCCTCAGGTTTCAGGATTCTTCTTGCTCTCAGAAGTGTGTGACAGCTTCCCACATGCTTTCTAGATAGGCTGACCGCAGGCTCAGCACATGATGTCCAAAAGGCTTCCCAACACTGGTAAGAAATATATTCTACTAGAAATACATGCCTGATTCTCAAAGAGACTCGTGTGCCTGAACCTCAGTGATGCTATCAGGAGCCCACTCCAGACATATAGCTGACAGTCATGAAGAAAGACTGGCATGTTCTGTGGCAAACTCTGCACTCAATGCATCTGCAAGGAGTCCTTTGTTAATTCTCTCCCTCAAGTGTATTATGCAGAATGAGCAGAGCCAGTGGTTTTCCTGTTAAATAGTTCAGTATTGGAAGCATGTGCTCATTTGACCTTAAGCTTAACGTAGGAGAATAGTATTCCCTGAGTGTAGAGAGCAGGCTTGCCCCTGTGTGAAAATCATAGGCATATTGATGACCTGCCTTCTCTTCCTTGATTGAGGAACACATCTGCTCTCATGTCTCCATTGTGCACATGGGGATCTTTCAGTCACACAGATGGAGATCAATGCATTCTCTGACAGCACTTTCAGTTAATTCATGTGCATACAGCAGGTGTCAGCAACATTGTTCTCTGTATACGTCTATAGGAACTGAGAACTCGGGTGGAAACCAGACCTCTGTGCTGCAGGCTTGGGTAAGAAGATAACATTCAGTGCACACATGTGAAGAACCATTCACCTGAGAGACTGAAGCTGACCATGGAATAATGTTAGACATGTCCTGATAGGATATCCAGAGACACTACCTTTCCTTGGGTTATGTTGTCCAGAGGGTGAGCATATATGTAGGCTGTGGCCATGGATCTGCTGGGACCTATCTCAAGCAGCTCATCTAGTACTGTAGAGCATCTTCAAAGGACTAGTAACTGCATGCCCACTCTGAACTGAGACAATGTTCATATGGGAGTGTTTTTTAAAATTTTTTATAATTTTGCAAGCATATTGAGGGCTCATCCCTGCTTACCTCCATCCCCCATCCTTCCTGTCATTCACAGGAAGTATTCATCAGGTCATGCAACTCCTTTCCACCCTCCTGATTGTCTGCTACTGTGGACTCCAGAGTTCCTTGGGGTTTGTCTGCTCTTGTGAGGATCCAAGCCTCTTGTGGCATACAAAGTTGCCTCTCTTCTAAACTGCCCCTCTGATAGGAACATTTCCTTTTGCTCATCCAAATTTACTTCCCAAGATTTCTGTTTTATGTGTTTATCTCTCTTGAGTTCCTCTAATGTCTATGGGGACATGATTGTATATAAGCCATTATGTAAATCTGGTAATTGCAGTAGTCCTGCCTTGAATGAAATGCCTTGCTCAGTGATGAATCTTTCCATCTTTAGGTTCTTACGATCTCACTGCACCTTCTTCCAGGAATTTCCCAAAGCCTTAAGTGGGGAGAGATTAGCTTGGTCTGATTCTGGGTGAACCTTGTGATGTTGTTGGTATACTGCATTATGACTAGTCATTGCACTTCATTTTCATTGCTCTTCTACTGCACTATGCTGTATCATTTCAGTGTGTTGAGATTAGGATAATATGACAAAGAGGGTTAGGAAGATTATAATTGGGGAAATTATATAGTGGGGAATAAAGGGACGGGAGATAGAAGGGACAGAGAGACATATTAAAGAAATTCTAGTTTGTGATTTCTACTTGATGTTTATAACCCGTGTCTTTTGACTGGTGAGTTAATTACATTGGTATTTAGGTTTATAATGGACAAATTATTTTTGATTCCTAACATTTTTTTGTGTTTAATGGCTTTTATATGTATATTATTTAGCTTGTAGATTGTCATGGTATTAAACTTTTCCTTTTGTCCTCCTGAATATGGTTGATCTTTTCTTCAAACTTGAGTATCTTTTCTAGCATTTTTGAAGGTCTGGTTTAATGTTAATGTAAGCTTTCAATTAGTCCTTATGGTAGAAAATTTTTCTTTCACACTCAGTCATAATTGTTTTGATGAGTCTATCAGTCTGGATTGACATTTGCGATCATTTATTCCTTGAAGTATGTGTCTCCAAGCTTTTCTGGTTTATTACAGCTTCCATTAAAAATCATTTGTTATTTTAACAGGTTTATATTTAAAAGTGACTTAGGTTTTTTCTCTTGAAGCAGATTCTTTTTGTCATATATATGTCGTGTTTTGACTATTATTTGCTGTGGCGAGTTTCTATTTTGGTCATATCTGTTTGGGGTGTAATATGCCTCTTGTATTTGGATGGGCCTCTCTTTCATTACATGTGGAAATTTTTCCTTTATGATAATTAGAAAAATATCCCCAGGTGTGGTATTTAAGCTTTCTTGTTCTGGTATTGCATGGATATGCATATTAGGCTTTTTCAAGGTATCCATACCTCGTGAATAATCCTCTCAAATACCTTTTTAACTGTAGCAACATCTTTGATTCAATAGTTTGTTTTACCATCTTGTCTTCAAGATCTGATATTCTATTTTCTGTTCTAGTTCTGCTGATAAAACTCTGTATTGTGTTCTGTGTTGAATATGGCTTGTCTTTTAGTTTGAGTTTAATCTCTGCTTGAGATTGTTTTAACTACTCTATGCCTATTTTTGTTTCTTCAACTGCTTTTCTCATCTCACCCAAGTGCCTGTTGTGTTCCTGTTCGAATTGGTTGATGTGATTATTTAACTCCTCCTGGATTTCCACTTTCATTGTTTTGATCATAGTAAAGGTCAGGTTTTGAAAATCATTATATTGGGTATGCCTTTTTGGGCTATTTTCTGTAAGTTATCTGTCTGTTATCTTGGTTTTCGTTTCTCACGGATTTGTGTTGTGACCTGTGCATTTTTCCTTTTATCTCTTATGTTCTTCTTGATGTGGGTTTTTGCCTGATCTGAATTACTAAGTATTACTACACTTGAGCAATTATTGCTTTTGTTTGTCTTGGAGTTGGATGTGTCTAATCAAAAGGGAAGTTCATTTTTACATTTATCTTTATTAGGTTTTGAGATTGGTATGATATTAGCTTATAGAAAAAATTTGGAAGTGTTCCTTCCTTTGGTATTTTAAGCAACAGTTTAAGACATAGTGGTGTTAGTTGTTCCTTAAATGTCTGGAAGAATTCTGCACTGAACCCATGTGGTCCAGGACATTTTTTGGTGGGAATATTCGAGATTACTTAAGCAATTTCCTCACTTGTTATAGGACTATTTAAATAATTCAAAACTTTCTGATTCAGGTTAGGTAAGTTGTGCTTACTCAGGAATTTATCCATTTCTTTTGTGTTATCAAATTTATGGAGTATAAGTTTTTGAAATATGTACATATAATTCTTTGAATGTCTTGAGTATCAGTTGTGATAACTCCATTTTTTAAAATTTTTTTCCACTCATACAATGTTGATAAGTACCCCATTCCCCTCCCTCCCTCCCTTCCTCCCTGGATCACTTTGCTCTCTCCCCTCTTTTCCTTTTCCTTTTCCCCCTCCCTTCCTTTCTCCCAGTGCCCCTCCCCCCATTCCTGGAACATCCTTTACTGTGTCTGTCAAACTTCCCTCTGGGTCCTCCTCTCTGATGAGGTGTAAGGACTCAGTAGCATTGCCTAGAACTCTTTGTGTTCCCCTTTAGTATAGGAACACTTTTGTGGCTATTAATCCCTTGCCTCTAAGGATCCTAGTGCCTGTGATCCATGCTAGACTTTGGGGGTTCGATGGTATGATAACTCCATTTTCTTTTTTTTCTTTTTTCTTTTTTTTAGGAATTACGGAAAATGTTTTATTACAGGGCAAAAATTTCACATTGAAAGAGCCAAGGCAGCTTCTCCAAAGAGCTGCGACGTGGGGTTGTGGGCAGCGTCTCATGGGCAAATTTGAAAGGAGAGGAAGACTATTCATAAGTTAAGGCAGGTAGAGAGGTCCCAAAATAAGGCAAGATTTTCCCGAACAGGGTTTAGTTCCCACTTGCACCCTCAGATGAAGTTTTCGGATGTCACTCTGTTGGGGTGAAGGGAGCGGGAACTCGCTCGGATAAGACAGAGAAGCGCGAGAATGAAGTAAAGGACAGCAGCCTGGGGGGCCACGCGGGGCCCCACTAGCTTTCAACAGTCTCGCGCACACTGCTGTGTGTAGTGCTGAACGGCTCAGAGCTCCCAGCTGCGTCCACTGCCAGACACTAGGGACAGCGCCTGTCCCCCTCGGCCTGTCCAGTTCAGTAAGTTCTCTGCAGTATCTCCGATTTCAGTCTGGCGAGAACTTAGGTAAACCTTGCAGCACCACGGATGAAGTCGATCTAGTACAGATTTCCTTGCTATAGGGCTCTAAACACGCCATGTTACACTCAATCTCGCCACGTGAAACAAGGGTGATAACACTTCTTCGGCCCAGCTTTAAGCTACACACACACACACACACACACACACACACACACACATACACACACACACGATTCCAAGGTTAACATTTTGCTCCAGTCACCAAGGACATTGAAGATTAACTATATAAGTATTCATCATGACAGCTATCCTAGGAATGACATTTTTATAATTTAGCCAAAATAAAAACTACAAATTTTCAGTACCAATTGAAGCTAGATAAGGTAAATTAAAATATTAAAGCTACTTATAATAAATCCATTCATGTAAGTTCTCATTTAATTATACTGAGAAATAATTATAAAAATATAGGTAAAAATCTCATGAAAATATTTCTTTATTGGAGCTCAGGAATTCTTGCCCATGTCGACAGACTGCCTGACGTCAGCCACGGCTTCAGGAACTTGAACGGTCATATTGTCCATCTCCTTGGTCAAGCAGACTTGGCAGCCCAAGCGTGACCTGTCTGTCAGCCCGAAAGCCAGGTCAAGCATGTCGTTCTCCTCATCTATGATGGTGCCTAACTTCTCATAGATATGATCCTCAAAGATGAGGTGGCAGGTGGAACAAGCCAAGGTTCCCTCACACGCACCAAAACCGTCAATGTCTAGATTATTTTCAATTACAACATCCAGCAGAGAGTCATCAATTTTTCCTGTAGTGGTTAACGTTTCACCATCTCGGTTTTTAAAGTGGATTGTTATCTTATCTTCTGAGCTGTTCGGCGCGCGCGCGGACAAGCTCAGCAGCCGGCGGGGGTCCCCGCTCGCCGGCAGGGTCCCCCCGACCCGCGGCACGGCCCTCGCGCGGGCCCCGGCGAGCAGCAGGCGGTGGCGGCCCGGGAAGCCGAGAGCGGCTGAGCAGACGCGCAGCAGGCGGGCGCCCCCCGCGGCGGCCACGGCCAGGATCGGGAACTGCCGGGGCGCATGGCGAGGGGCTCCGGTGGGACCAGGGCAGTGAGCGCGGAGGCGGCCGGGGCGAGCGCGGCGTGACCTATCGATAACTCCATTTTCATCTCTAATTTTGTTAATTTGTGTTTTCTCTGTCTTGACTTTGGTTGATTTATCTAGGGATGTATCAATCTTTCTGATTTTTTTCAAAGAACCAGCTTTTCATCTGGTTGATTCTTTGTACTGTTTTCCTTATTTCCCATATTTCTCCCCTGATTTTGCTAATCTCCTCTCTTCTACTGCTTTTGGGATTGGATTGCTGTTGTGACTCTAAAGCATTAAGCTACATTGTTAAATTATTTACTTGTGATATTTTTAATTTTTTTTGATACAGGCATTAAGAGCTGTAAATGTACCTCTTAAGGCAGCTTTCATTGTGTCCCAGAGATTTTGATATGTTGTATTTTCATTGTCATTTCTTTCTGAACCTATTTCCTATTCAGCATTATAGTGTTTAGTTTCCAAGATTCATTGTATTTTCTGCTGTTTGTTGAGTTGTGGATATCAAGCTTTAGACCCATGGTGGTCTGAAAGGGTATAGGCTATAATTTCAACTTTCTGTTATGTGCAGATTCGTTTTGTGGCCCAATATGTGGTCTATTTTGGAGAAAGTTCCATGGACTGCTGAGAAGAATGTGTAATCCTTGGTGCTTAGATGGAAGGTTTGATAGGACAACCACTCTGGTAATCAATATCACGATTGCTAAAAAAGCTAAAGATTGAAATGCCATATAACCCTGCTATACCACTTCTGGGAATAAAACCCCATAATGCAGCAATTCACTATAATGACACAAGCACAACCATGTTCATTGTAGCCCTATTTACAATAGCAAAGTCAAAGAATCAATGCAAATGCCCAACAGTTGACAAATGAATAGCAAAAATGTGGTACATTTATGCAACGGAATACTACTCAGCTATCAAAAAAGATAATTAATGAAATTTGCCAGGAAATGGATGAAATTAGAAAAAAATATATTGAGTGAAGTATCCCAGAGAAAGTTAGACACTGCATGTACTCCTTAATAGGTGGATCCTGTTCCACACACACTTAATGACATATTCAAAGATAAATCTCTATAATACTTACTGTAATCACAAAGATTATAAACAGGAGGGAAGGGGAAGGAGCTCTCCCCAAAAAAACATAGGGGATCATGCTTAAGTAGAAAAAATAGGTCACCATCAAGTATTGCATGTAAGTAGCTAGTGAAGCTCACTCTCACTTTCCTTCATGGTCACTTGCAACTGAAGAGGCTTGTTCTCACCAATCAGGGAGGATGTAGGGACTGGCAGATAGACGGTAACCATCCTGGAAATAGGACACTGACCTCTCCTTCTTGCTGTGTCCTACTCCTATTCTTCCATCTACCTTTGAGTCTCCTCTTGTATTAAGATCTTCATTTAAAAAGTCTTTTATCTTCGGTTAGAAGGTAACCTTTGATTCCAATCAGGATGCAGCCAAGGATGGTGCAGGGAAAGCAAAACAACAAACTATAATTCAGAACACCAAAGACCCTACATTAATCTCCTGGAACCAGACCAACCAAATGTCTCCCCATCCTAAAGCTCAGGAAACATTGCAGAAGAGGGGGTAGCAAGGCTGTAAGAGCCTAAAGATGGGGAGAACCAATGATAATGCAAGATATTACACACAAGTTAGGGCTGCAGCAGCCAGAATTGGACTTTGCCTGACCTGCACAATGGCTGACCGGTCAACAACCCGCCAAAGTCTAGCATGGATAGCAGGGGAGAAGACTCCAGGGAGTAGGATCCTTAGAGGCAAGAGATTAACAGTCAAAATAGAGTTCCCATACTAATGGGGAGCCCAAAGAAGGGGGTCCAGGCTATGGCTCTGAATCCTTACCCCTCACTAGGGTTGAGAACTTGGATGGAAGTTTGGCATTCAAACAAAAGGATGCTCCAGGGGATGGGAGGGAGGAAGGGGGAGGCACCGGGAGAGGGGAAGTAGGGGGGGTTGAAAGGAAAGGGGGAAAGGGGGAGAGTGCAAGGAGGGACTCAGGACGGAAGGAGGGAGGGAGAAGACGGGGGCACCTATTGAGTATATACAATTAGGAAAAAAATAAAATGTGGGAGAAAAAAGGGAAATTCACCTACATAGGTGTTGAGGGAATAAATTATCAGGTATGTTACCTGTCCTCCCATCCACTGTGGCCATCACATGGACAGAAATGTACAGGGCCTTCATATTCATCCTTGTGCAGGTATGCAATAGCTGTGACATGACCAGTTAAAGCCCTTCTAAATTAGGTCCCTGGCTTCTGCCCTTGTGAAAGTTCATAGTATCCTATACCCTTGGGCCCATTATCCAAAGTGGAAAATCTCTCTCCACAGCACTGTCAATTGCAGATTTTTTTCCCCAATCATATAAGCTAATAGGTACCCCAGTCCCCTTCCTCCTTTCACCCCTCCCTAGTTCCCCCTGCACCCTCCTCCCTTTTCCCCTTCTTTTCACCCTGCTCCCTCCCCTTCTCACAGTGCCTCTCCTCTTCCCCTCACACTCCTGGGAGCATCCTTTTGTGTGAATGCCAAACTTCCCTCTGAGTCCTCCACTCTACTGAAGTGTAAGGACTCAGTGGCACTGCCCAGAGCCCTTTCTTGGACTCCCCTTTAGTATGGGAACACTATTATGACTGTTAATCTCCTTCCTAGTACCTGTGATCCATGCTAGATTTTGGGGGATCATTGACATATCAGTCATTGTGCAGGTCATGCAAAGTCTGATTATGGCTACTGCGGCCCTAACTTGTGTGGAATATCTTGCATATCGTTGCTCCTCCCCAACTTTAGGCTCTTACAATCTTGCCACCCCCTCTTCCACAAGTTTCCCTGAGCTTTAAGATGGGGAGAGATTTGGCTGGTCTGGTTCCAGATGATTAATATAAGGTCTTTGGTGTTCTGAATTATGGTTTGTTGTTGTTTTCAGTTTTGCTGTTCCTGCACCTCCCTTGACTCTATCCTGATTGGTATTAGAGGTCACCTCCTAACTAAAGATAAAAGGGTGTTTAAATGAAGATCTTTTTATTTATTTCTTCTACTCATACAAAGTTGATACGAACCCCATTCCCCTCCCTCCCACCACCCCTCCCTGGATCACCTTGCTCCCTCCCTCCTTTTCCCTTTCCTTTCCCCCCTTCCCCCTTTCTCCCAGTGCCCCCCCCATTCCTGGAGCATCCTTTAGTGTGCATGTCAAACTTCCCTCTGAGTCCTCCTTTCTGATGAGGTGTAAGGACTCAGTGGCATTGCCTAGAGCTCTTTTTTGTGTTCCCCTTTAGTATAGGAACACTTTTGTAGCTGTTAATCCCTTGCCTCTAAAGATTGTAGTGCCTGTGATCCATACTAGACTTTAGGGGGTCAGTGATATGTTGATAATTGCGCAGGTGATGCAAAGTCTTATTATGATTACTTCAGCCATAACTTGTATGGAGTATCTTGCTCCATACCCCATCTTTAGGTTCTTACAATCTTACTGCCCCCCTCTTCCACAAATTTCTCTGAGCATTAGAATGGGGAGAGATTAGGTTGGCCTGATTCCAGGTGGTTGAGGTAGAGTCTATGATTTTCCGAATTATGGTTTGTTGAATTTTTTTTCAGTTTTGCTGCTTCTGCACCGCCCTTGGCTCCATCCTGATGGGTATTGGATGTCACCCCCTGGCCAGAGATAAAATGCTGTTAAAATAGAGTCTTATTATAAGAGCAGATTCAAAGATAGATAGAATAAGAGGAGACTGCTGTGGGGGAGGTCAGTGTCCCATTTGTAGGATGGTTACATTCTATCTGCCAGATTCTATGCCCTCCCTTTCTGGTGATATCATACCCCATCAGACGCAAGTGACCAGGAAGGAAAGTCTGCAAGCCCAACCAGATGTTTCATGACTTACTTGCAGTTTTTTTTTTTTTTTAGTTTTTATTTCTTTCTTTCACTCATACAAAGTTGATAGGTATTCCATTGTATAAATATACCACATTTTCCCTATCCACTCATCAACTGTTGGACATTTAAGTTGATTCCATGACTTTGCTATTGTAATAAGTTCTCCTATGAACATGGTTGTGCTTGTGCTATCGAGGTGAATTTTTACTGTATAGGGGGTTATTCCCAAAAGTGGAATAGCAGGGTCATATGGCATTTCAATCTTTAACTTCTTTAAAAATCGCCAGATGGCTCACCAGAGTGGTTGTATGAGCCTGCATTCCCACCAGCAATGTAGGAAAGTTCCCCTCTCTCCACATCCTCTCCAGCATTTGGTGGTGTTTGTATTGTGGATTTTTTAGATTCTCACAATCTTGCCGCCCCACATCTGCAAATTTCCCTGAGATTTAAGATGGGGAGTGATTAGGCTGGCCTGGTTCCAGATGGTTGATGGGAGAGTCTTTGATTTTCTGAATTATGGTTTGTTTGGTTTTTTTTTTTTTCAGTTTTGCTGCTCCTGCACTGCCCTTGGTTCCATCCTGATGGGTATTAGATGTCATCCCCTGGCCAAAGATAGAATGCTGTTAAAATAGCATCTTATTATAAGAGCAGATTCAAAGGTAGAAAGAATAAGAGTAGGACACTGCTGTAAGAGGGGGTCAGTGTCTCATTTGCAGGATGATTACCTTCTATCTGCTAGACTTTATGCTCTCCCTTTCTGGTGAGATCATATCACATCAGACGCAAGTGACCAGTAAGGAGAGTCTGCGAGCCCAACCAGAAGTCTCATTATTTACTTGCAGTCCTTGATGGTGGCCTATTTTCTCTGATGTAGCATGATACCCTCTCTCCTTGTTTCTGATGGGGCTCTCCTTCCCCTTCCCTCCTGTTTATAATCTTTGCAAATACTACAGGTATTACAGAGATCTATCTTTGAG
The DNA here is from genome assembly GCA_023101885.1 of Typhlomys cinereus. Taxonomy (NCBI): domain Eukaryota; kingdom Metazoa; phylum Chordata; class Mammalia; order Rodentia; family Platacanthomyidae; genus Typhlomys; species Typhlomys cinereus. Next base: position 6,317,359 of record JALPQD010000014.1, read on the forward strand.
TGTGTCACTAAATGGGTTTGGTACTAGGATCCAACTATTAGGGAGTACATATAGCGACTAATTTTTTGTGTCTGGCATACTTTACTCAATATAATTTTTTTATTCCATCAATTTCCCAGCAAATTTCATTAATTTGTCATTTTTGATGGCTGAGTAGTATTCCATTGTATAAATGTACCACATTTCCTTATCCACTCCTCAACTGTTGGGCATTTGGGTTGAGTCCATGACTTTGCTATTGTAAACAGTGCTGTTATGAGCATGATCTTGCTTGTGCTATCAAGGTGAATTTTTGCTGCATAGGAGATTATTCCCAAAAGTGTAACAGCAGAGTCATATGGCATTTCAATCTTTAACTTTTTAAAGAATTGATAGAGTGCTCGCCGGAGTGGTTGTATAAGCCTACACTCCCACCAGCAATATAGGAGAGGTCCCTTCTGTCCACATCCCCTCCAGCATTTGGTGTTATTTGTATTGTGGACTTTTGCCATCCTGACCCCGGTGAAATGATATCTCAGGGAGGTTTTGATTTGCATTTCCCTGATGGCTAAGGATATGGAGCATTTTTTATGATATTTGTTAGACATTTCAATTTCTTCCCTAGTAAACTTTTTTTTAAGTTCCAAGGCCCATTTTCTAATTGGGCCATTTGTTTCCTTGGTGTTTAGTTTTCTAAGTTCTTTGTGCACTCTGAATAATAGAGCTCTGTCAGATATGTGGTTGGTGAAGATTTTCTCCCATTCTGTGGGTTGCCTTTGTGCTCCAGTTACAATCTCTTTATCTGAACAGAAGCTCTTTAACTTCTTTTTTTATTATTAATACATTTTTATTATTATTTCAGCTCATACAAACTTAATAGGTACACCAGTTCCCTCCCTCCCTCCTCCTCTCCCCGTACCCCCTGCTCCCTCTCCCCACCCCCTCCCTCCCTATCCCCCAGTGCCTCCCACCCCAATTCCCAGAGAGTCCTTTCTTGTGCATGCCTGATTTTCCTTTGGGCTCTCCTCTCCGATGACGTACAAGGACCCAGTGGCCTTTCCCTGAACCCTTTCCCGTGTTCCCCTTAGGTATAGGAACACTGCTGTGGCTGCCAATCCTTTGCCTCCAAGGATCTTGGTGCCTTTAGCAGATGCTAGACTTTGTGAGGTCAACAGTGTGTTGGACAATGTGCAGGGCAAAAGCTCTTTAATTTCATAAGATCCCATCTGTTGAGTGTTGGTTGTATTGACTGTGCTATTGGATTCCCATGTAGGAACTGTTGGCCTAGTCCAATGAGCTCGAGGGAATTCCCTATCCTTTCAACTAAGGTTTTTGTAGTCTCTGGCCTTTTATTGAGGTCTTTGATCCATTTAGAATAAAGTCTTGCACATCGTGACAAATGAGGGTCCAGTTTTAATCTTCTGCATGTGGACATCCAATTTTGCCAGCACCATTTGTTGAAGATGCTGTTCTTTTTCATTGGATATTTTTTGGGCCCCATTGTCAAAGATCAAATGGCTGTAGTTGTGTGGGCTTATATCTGGGTCTTCAACACTTATCCATTAATCTGTGTGTTTATTTTGGAGCCAGTACCAGGCTGTTTTTATAACTATGGATTTGTAGTGTAGACTAAGGTTTGGTATGGTGATACCTCCAGCAGTGTTTTTGTTACTCAGATTGCTTTTGCTATCCTGGGTCTTTTGTGCGTCCATATGAATTTTGAGATTGTTTGATCAACCTCTTTAAAGAATTGCTTTGGGATTTTAATTGGTATAGCATTGAATCTGTATATTGCCTTTGGTAGGATGGTCATTTTTATGATATTGATTCTGCCAATCCAAGAACATGGGAGGTCTTTCCACCTTCTGGTGTCTTCTGCAATTTCTTTCTTTAGGGTTTTAAAGTCTTCATTGTAAAGGTCTCTTGCTTCCTTGGTTAGGTGTATACCAAGGTATTTTATTTTTTGAGGGGCTATAGTAAATGGGATTGTTTCTCTCAGGGCTTTTTTACTTTTTTCATTCTGGGCATATAGGAAGGCCACAGATTTTTGCACATTTATTTTCTATCCTGCCACCCTGCTGAACTCCTGTTCCAGTAGCTTTCTGGTGAAGTTTTTAGTATCACTCAGTATATGATCATGTCATCTGCAAATAGAGATAACTTGACTTCTTCCTTGCTGATTTGAATCCCTTTTATGTCCGTTTCTTGTCTTATGGCTTCAGCTAACACTTCAAGTACAATATTGATTAGAAGTGGTGAGAGTGGACAGCTTTGTCTAGTTCCTATTGAAGCGGGAATGCTTCCAATTGTTCCCCATTGAGCATAATCCTTGCTGTGGGCTTGTTGTACACAGCTTTTATTATATTGATAAAGGTTCCTTCCATTCCAACAGTCTCTAGGGTTTTGATCATAAATGCTGTTGAAACTTGTCAAAAGCTTTTACTGCATCTGTCAAGAGTATCATGTGGTCTTGAATTTTAGACTGGTTTATATGGTGGATTACGTTTATTGATTTGAGTATGTTGAACCAACCTTGTGTGCCTGGGATGAAGCCTACTTAATTCATGTGAATGATCTTTTGGGTATGTTTTTAAATCCGATTTGCTAAGACTTTGTTGAGAATCTTTGCATCAGTGTTCATCAGAGAGATTGGCCTATAGTTTTCTTTTTTAAGTGTATCTTTATTAGGTTTTGGCATCAAGACTATATTAGCTTCATAGAAAGAATCTGCTAGAGTTCCTTCCTTTGCTTTCTGATGGAACAGTTTGAAGAGTATTGGTGTTATTAACTCCTTAAATGTCTGGTAGAACTCTGCCCTGAATCCATTTGGCCTGTGACATTTTTTGGTGGGAAGATTTGAGATTACTTCATCGATTTCCTCATATGTTATAGGACTATTTTAAATAATTCAAAACTTCCTGATTCAATATAGTAAGTTGTGCTTACTTAGGAATTCATCCATTTCTTTTGTGTTGTCAAATTTCACAGAGTATAAGTTTTTGAGATATGATGTTACACTACTCTGAATTTCTTGGTTATATGAGTAATAACTCCATTTTCATTTCTAATTTTGTTGATTTGGGTTTTCTCTCTCTTGCTTTTGGTTAATTTGGCTAGGGGTTTATCATTCTTATTGATTTTTTTCAAAGAGCCAGTTTTTTGACTGGTTGATTCTCTGTATCGTTTTCCTAACCTCAATTTTGGATATTTCTTCCCTTATTTTATTAATTTCTTCTCTTCTACTGCTTTGGGGATCAGATTGCTAGTGTCTCTAAAGCTTTAAGCTGCATTGTTAAGTTATTTCTTTCTATGTTTCCATTTTTTTGATGTAGGCATTAAGAGTTATGAACTTACCTCTTAATACAGCTTTCATTGTGTCCCAAAGATTTTGATAAGTTGTATTTTCATTATTGTTCACTTTCACGAAATCTTGAATTTCCTTTTTAATTTCTTCCTGAATCCAATTCTCATTCAGCATCATATTGTTAAATTTCCAGGAATTAGGGTATTTTCTGTTGTTTATTGTGTTGTGGATGTCAACCTTTAGACTATGATAGTCTGATAGGGTACATGCTAGAATTTCCACTTTCCTGTATATGTGGAGATTCGTTTTGTGGCCCAATATGTGATCTATTTTGGAGAAAGTTCCATGTGCTGCTGAGAAAATGTGTATTCTTTGGTGCATGGATGAAAAGTTCGATAGAGATCTGTAAGGTCCATATCTTTAAGGGTTTGATTAAGTTCCAAAGTGTCTCTGTTAAGCTTTTGACCTGTTGATCTATCCCATGTTGAGAGGGCGTTGTTGAAATCCCCAAGAATTATCATTTGGGGGTTGATTTCTTGCTTTAGACATTATAGGGTTTGCATAATGAATGTGGAGGGGCCCGTATTGGGTGCATATATATTCAGTATTGTGAAATCTTCCTGGTGAATCGTACCTGTGTCTAAAATGTAGTATCCATCTGTGTCTCTTATGATTTTCTTTGGTTTGAAGTCCACTTTGTCTGATAGCATAGTGTCTACTCCTGCCTGTTTCCTGGTTCCATTTGCTTGCAGAATTATGGACCAGGCTTTTATTTTTAGGATGTGCCTATCTTTTGTGGTGAGATGAGTTTCCTGCAGGCAGCAGATTGATGGGTTGTGGTTTTTAATTCAAGTTTGTAATCTGTGTCTCTTGATCGGTGAGTTAATTCCATTGCCATTTAGTGTTATAATGGAGAAATTATTATTATATTTTTTTTTACTTTTTTTTTATTAAAAATTTAATTATACATTTTAAAATTTTTTTACCAGTTCCCTCCCTCTCCCCTCCTCCCCCCTGAACCCCCTCCTCTCCCTTCTCTCCCTCCCCATCCCCCAGTGCCTCCCCCCCAATTCCCAGAGAGTCCTTTATTGTGTACGCCTAACTCTCCACTGGGTCTTCCTCTCCAATGACATAAAAGGACCCAGTGGCATTTCCATAAGCCCTTTCTCTTGTTCCCCTTAAGCATAGGATCACTACTATGGCTGTCAATCACCTTGCCTCCAGGGGTCTCGGTGCCCTTAACAGATGCTAGACTTTATGAGGGCAACAGTGCATTGGACATTGCGCAGGGCATGCAAAGTCCCATTATGATTGCTTTGGCCCCAACTATTGTTGAGAATCTTGCAAATCGTTGCTCCTCCCATCCTTTTGCTCTTACAATCTTACCGCCCACTCTTCCGCAAATGTCCCTGAGCTCCAGGATGGGGAGAGATTAGGCTGGCCTAGTTCTAGGTGATTGATATAGAGTCTCTGAAGTTCTGGATTGTGGTTGGTTGATTTTCTTTTGCAGTTTTGCTGCTCCTGCAATGCCCTTCACTCCATTCTGCTGGGCACTGTATGTCACCCCCTGGACAGAGACAAAAGCTGTTAAACTGGAGTCTTGTTATAATAGCACATTCAAGGGTATATGTAATAAGAGTAGGAAACCTCAGTGAGGGAGGGGTCCATCACCCATTTGCGAAATGATTACTTTTTATCTGTTAGACTATATGCCCCCCCTTCTGGTGAAATCAGGAAAGAACGTCTGTGAACTTAACCTGGTTTCTCATTACTTACTTGCAGCCCTTGATGGAGGCCTATTTTCTCTGCTGTAACATGGTCCCCTTTCTCATTGTTTCTGGTTTGGCCCTCCTACCCCATCTCTCTTGTTCATAATCCTTGCAATTACTGTGTTACATAGGTTTACTTTTAAGTGTCTCAATGTGGGCTGGATGAGTTTGGTACTAGGAGCCACCTATTAAGGAGTACATACGGCGCTTAATTTTCTGGGTTTGGGATACTTCACTTAATATAATTCTTTCTAATGACATCCATTTCCCAGCAAATTCCAGTAATTCATCATTTTTGATGGCTGAGTAGTACTCCATTGTATAGATGTACCACAGTTTCCTTATCCACTCGTCAACTGTTGGACATTTAGGTTGATTCCATGACTTTGCTATTGTAAACAGTGCTGCTATGAACATGGTCGAGCTTGTGCTATCGAGGCGAACCTCTCCTGCATGGGGGGTTATTCCCAAAAGTGGGATAGCAGGGTCATATGGCATTTCAATCTTTAATTTCTTTAAGAATCTCCAGACAGCTCGCCAGAGTGGCTGTATGAGCTTGCATTCCCACCAACAATGTAGGAGAGTTCCCCTCTCTCCACATCCTCTCCAGCATTTGTCGTTGTTTGTATTGTGGATTTTTGCCATCCTGACCGGGGTGAGATGGTATCTCAGGGAAGTTTTGATTTGCATTTCCCTGATGGCGAAGGAAGTGGAGCATTTTTTAAGATATTTGTTAGACATTTTAATTTCATCCCTGGTAAAGTTTCTTTGAAGTTCCATGGCCCATTTTTTAATTGAGCCAGTGTTTTCCTTGGAGTTTAGTTTTCTAAGTTCTTTGTGCACTCTGGACAGTAGAGCTCTGTCAGATATGTGGTTAGTGAAGATTTTCTCCCATTCTGTGGGTGGCCTTTGAGCTCGTGTTACAATCTCTTTATCTGAACAGAAGCTCTTTAATTTCACAAGATCCCAACTGTTGAGAGTTGGTAGCAGTGACTGTGCCATTGGATGTCTGTTTAGGAAATGTTGGCCTAGCCCAATCAGCTCGAGGGAGTTCCCTATCCTTTCAACTATGGTTTTTAAAGTCTCTGGCCTTAAATCAAGGTCCTTGATCCATTTGGAATTAAGTCTTGTACATGGTGACAAGTATGGGTCCAGCTTTAATCTTCTGCATGTGGAGATCCAGTTTTGCCAGCACCATTTGTTGAAGATGCTGTTTTTTTGCCATTGGATTCTTTGGGCCCCTTTGTCAAAGACCAAATGGCTGTATTTTTGTGGGCTTATATCTGGGTCTTCAATCCTTATCCATTGATCTGTGTGTCTATTTTGGAGCCAGTACCAGGCTGTCTTTATAACTATGGATTTGTAGTATAAACTAAGGTTTGGTATGGTAATACCTCCAGCAGTGTTTTTGTTACTCAGGATTGTCTTTGCTATCCTGGGTCTTTTGTGCCTCCATATGAATTTTGAGATTATTTGGTCAACTTTAAAAAATTGCTTTGGGATTTTAATTGGTATAGCATTGAATTTGTATATTGCCTTTGGTAGGATGGTCATTTTTACGATGTTGATTCTACCAATCCAGGAACATGGGAGGTCTTTCCACCTTCTGGTGTCTTCTGCTATTTCTTTCTTTAGGGTTTTAAAGTTTTCATTGTAAAGGTCTTTTACCTCCTTGGTTAGGTTTATACCAAGGTATTTCATTTTTTTAGGGGCTATAGTAAATGGGATTGTTTCTCTCAAGGCTTTTTCACTTCTTTCATTCTGGGCATATAGGAAGGCCTCTGATTTTTGCACATTTATTTTGTATCCTGCCACCCTGCTGAACTTCTCAATTAATTCCAGTAGCTTCCTGGTGGAGTTTTTGGGATCCCTCAGGTATAAGATCATGTCATCTGCAAATAGGGATAGTTTGACTTCTTCCTTGCCGATTTGAATCCCTCTTATGTCCCTTTCTTGTCTTATGGCTTCAGCTAAGACTTCAAGTACAATATTGAATAGAAGTGGTGAGAGTGGACAGCCTTGTCTAGTTCCTGATCGAAGTGGGAATGCTTCCAATTGTTCCCCATTGAGCATAATCCTTGCTGTAGGCTTGTTGTATACAGCTTTTATTATATTGATAAAGGTTCCTTCCATTCCTACAGTCTCTAGCGTTTTGATCATAAAAGGCTGTTGGATTTTGTCAAAGGCTTTTTCTGCATCTATGGAGAGTATCATGTGGTCTTGGACTTTGGACTGGTTTACATGATGAATTACATTTATTGATTTGCGTATGTTGAACCAACTTTGTGTGCCGGGGATGAAGCCTACTTGGTCCCCGTGAATGATCTTTTTGATATGTTTTTGAATCCGATTTGCTAAGACTTTGTTGAGAATCTTTGCATCTGTGTTCATCAGAGAGATCGGCCTATAGTTTTCTTTTTTAAGTGAGTCTTTATTAGGTTTTGGGATTAAGACGATATTAGCTTCACAGAAGGAATTTGGTAGTGTTCCTTCCTTTGCTATTTGATGGAACAGTTTAAGGAGTATTGGTGTTATTAACTCCTTAAATGTCTGGTAGAATTCTGTGCTGAATCCATCTGGCCCAGGACATTTTTTGGTGGGAAGATTCGAGGTTACTTCTTCAATTTCCTTGTATGTTATAGGACTATTTAAATAATTCACAACTTCCTGATTCAATTTAGGTAAATTGTGTTTACTTAGAAATTCATCCATCTCTTTTGTGTTGTCAAACTTCACAGAGTATAAGTTTTTGAAATATGATGTTATAATTCTCTGGATTTCTTGGGTATCCGTAGTGATAACTCCATGTTCATTTCTAATTTTGTTAATTTGGGTTTTCTCTCTCTTGCTTTTGGTTAATTTAGCTAGGGGTGTATCAATCTTATTGATTTTTTCAAAGAACCAGCTTTTTGACTGGTTGATTTTTTCTATCGTTTTCTTAATCTCGATTTCAGATATTTCTCCCCTTATTTTGCTAATCTCCTCTCTTCTATTACTTTTGGGATCAGATTGCTCAAGTTTCTCCAAAGCCTTAAGCTGCATCGTTAAATTATTTATTTCTGATGTTTCCAATTTTCTGATGTAGGCATTAAGAGCTATGAACTTACCTCTTAGAACAGCTTTCATTGTGTCCCAGAGATTTTGGTAAGTTGTATTCTCATTTTCGTTTACTTTCAGAAAATCTTGAATTTCCCGTTTAATTTCTTCCTGAATCCAGTTCTCATTCAGCATCATATTGTTAAGTTTCCAGGAGTTAGTGTATTTTCTCTTGTTTGTTGTGTTGTTGTGGATGTCCAGCTTTAGGCCGTGGTGGTCTGATAGGGCACAGGCTAGAATTTCGATTTTTTTGTATTTATGTAGATTCATTTTGTGGCCCAATATGTGATCTATTTTGGAGAAAGTTCCGTGTGCTGCTGAGAAAAATGTGTATTCTTTGGTACGTGGGTGAAAAGTTCGATAGAGATCTGTAAGGTCCATTTCAGTAAGGGTTTGGTTAAGCTCCAAAGTGTCTCTGTTAAGCTTTTGACCTGTTGATCTATCCCATGTTGAGAGGGCGGTGTTGAAATCCCCGGGAATTATTGTTTGGGGGTTGATTTCTTGCTTTAGACGCTGTAGGGTTTTCTTAATGAATGTGGAGGGGCCCATATTGGGTGCATATATGTTCAGTATTGTGAAGTCTTCCTGGTGAATTGTACCTGTGACTAAAATGTAGTATCCATCTGTGTCTCTTATGATTTTCTTTGGTTTGAAGTCCACTTTGTCTGAAAGCATAATTGCTACCCCTGCCTGTTTCCTGGTTCCATTAGCTTGCAAGATTTTGGACCAGCCTTTCATTCTTAGGACGTGCCTATCTTTTTTGGTGAGATGAGTTTCCTGAAGGCAGCAGATTGTTGGATTGTGGTTTCTAATCCAAGTTTGTAATCTGTGTCTCTTAATCGGTGAGTTAATACCGTTGACATTTAATGTTATAATGGAGAAATTATTTTTAATTCTGGACATTTTTTATGTTTAGTAGATTTTGTAAGCATGTTGTTTGATATTTATATTTTGTTGGTATTATACTTCCATTCTGTCCTCCTGGATACGCTTGTTCTTTTTTTCAAGCTTGAGTATCATTTCTAGCATTTTTTGAAGGCCTGGTTTGGTAGACATGTATCCCTTCAAGTTGTCTTTGTGCTGAAAAACTTTTCTTTCTCCCTCAATCATGACAGATAGTTTTGCCGGGTATATCAGTCTGGGTTGGCATTTTTGCTCATTTAATACTTGAAGTATGTCTCTCCAAGCTCTTCTTGCTTTTACTGTTTCCATTGAGTAGTCATTTGTTATTCTAATAGGTTTACCTTTAAAAGTGAGTTGCTTTTTTTCTCTTGAAGCTCTCAGCACCTTTTCTTTGTCTTGAATGTGGAGTGTTTTGACTATTATTTGCCGTGGCGATTTTCTATTTTGGTCATATCTGTTTGGAGTGCGAAATGCCTCTTGTATTTGGATAGGCCTCTCATTCTTTAATTGTGGGAAGTTTTCATTTATGATGAATTGAAATATTTCCTCAGGTGTGGTATTTTGGGATTCTTGTTCTGGTATTCCATGAATGCGCATGTTAGGTTTCTTCAGGGTGTCCCATATTTCTTGAATGTTCCTCTCCAGTATCTTTTTGGCTTTAACAATCTCTTCCATTGAGCTGGTTAATTCTCCTACTTTGTCTTCAAGATCTGAGATTCTATTTTCTGCCTCATTTGTTCTGCTGATAAGACTCTCTGTAGAGTTTTGGGTTGAAGATAACTTATCTCTTAGTTCAATTTTAAACTCTGCCTGAGACTGTTTTACCTGCTCTATACCTATTTTTGTTTCTTGAACTGTTTTTCTCAACTCCTCCAGGTTCCTGTTGTGTTCCTGTTCAAAGTGGTTGACACGGTTATTTAACTCTTCTCGGATTTCCTCTTTCATATTATTAATCATGGTAATGATCATACTCTGAAAGTCGTTATGTTGGGTCTGGCTTTCATGGCTATTTTCTATGGATTTGTTCTGGTCGCAATCCATTGTTATGGGATTGATTCTTTTGGTGGGAGATTGTTCTTGGGGTTTGTTTCTCGTGGATCTGCACTTTGACTTGTACATTGTTGTTTTGTTTTTTAGAACCTTTCAGTTTCTGTGTGTTTTTCACTGAACCGATGTAGTTGGTATTGTTACACCTGCCAGTTGTTACTAGTGCTTGCCTTGGATTGGGTATGTTTGTGTATTGGTATTGTTATATCCTAGATGAGACTACTAGGATGTTAGTACGTCAGTTACATAACCAGGGGATGAATATAAGTATGGTAGTGCACTTTTATGATCTAGTGTCTTGGTGAAATGTGAGGGTGGGTCGTGTACTCCCTGGAGTTGTATGTTTTTGGGGTGGCTGTATGAGGAAGCTGACCTACAACATTGATACTAGGAAGGATCAGTAAGGTGAAAGAAAAGAAAAAGAGTAAGGAAAAAAAAAAAAAGGTTTCCTTATCTTTAGGCTGGATGTGAAGAGTCTCGCATGTGATACAATGATTGTAGTGAAGTCCAGATGTATGGCCTGTGTTCTCTTTGTTCCTTAGAGTTTTGCTTGGGTTTCCTTTGTACTCTATTGAATTCTGAGTAGCAGTGTGACTTCCGTGGACCACATGTGTAGGTCCCCGGTGGGCCAGAGAGGCAGAGGGTCTGATGTTGATGGCAGAATTCTTCACCTGCGACCTGGGCTCTGGTTCTGGTTCGGCGCGGAGAGGGGGCTGGGGGCAAAGCCGGCAGCCGCGCGCGCGGGTGCTGCTGGCCGGGCGGCTCGGCTCCGGGGTGGGCGGAGAAATTATTTTTAATTTTGGACATTTTTTATGTTTAGTGGCTTTTGTAAGTGTATTGTTTGACTTTTAGGTTTTGGTGGTATTATACTCCCTTTTGTTCTCCTGGATACACTTTTTTTTTTCTTCAAGTTTGAGTATCATTTCTACTATTGTCTGAAGGCCTGGTTTAGTAGACATGTAAGCCTTCAAGTTGATTTTGTGCTGAAAAACTTTTCTTTCTCCCTCGATCATGACAGATAGTTTTGCTGGGTATATCAGCCTGTGTTGACATTTTTGTTCATTTAATACTCGAAGTACATCTCTCCAAGCTCCTCTTGCTTTTACTGTTTCCATTGGGAAGTCATTTGTTATTTTAGTAGTTTTACCTCTAAAAGTGACTTTTTTTCCCTTGAAGTTCTCAGAAGCTTTTTTTTTTTTTTGTCTTGAATATAGAATGTTTTGACTATTATTTGCCATGAGTTTCTATTTTGGTCATATCTGTTTGGGGTGCAGAACGCCTATTGTAATTGTATGGGCCTCTCATTCTTTAGGTGAGGGAAGTTTTCATTTATGATAATTTGAAAAATTTCCTCAAGTGTGGTGTTTTGGGCTTCTTGCCCTGGTATTTCATGAATGCGCATGTTAGGCTTCTTCTGGGTGTCCTGTATCTCTTTTATTTTTTATTATTTGTTCAATTTTGCATGTGTGTGCATGTGTGTGTGTGTGTGTGTGTGTGTGTGTGTGTGTGTGTGTGCGTGTGTGTCTAGAACCATGGGCAAATTCAGGAACCACCATGAAACACCTCCATCTCCTCCTTGTTTACTCTGCCCCAGGATTCACAGGCTCCGTCCTACCAGGACCAGAAATGCAGTCCACCCCTGCTTCCGCCCAGCATCTATACGTGGGGTTTGGGGTCTGAACTCAGGACCTTCTGCCTTCAAGACAGAGACTTAACCCCTGAGCCACCTCTCCAGTTTCCAATGTTCCATATCTCAAGTATCTTTTTGGCTTTAACAACCTCTTCCATTGAACTGGTTAATACTCCCACTTTGTCTTCAAGATCTGAAATTCTATTTTCTGCCTCAATAGTTCTGCTAAGACTCTGTTGAGTTCTAGGTTGAAGATAACTTGTCTTTTAGTTCAATTTTATATTCTGCCTGAAACTGTTTTAACTGCTCAATGTCTATTTTTGTTTCTTGAACTATTTTTCTGAACTTCTCCAAGTGTCTGTTGTGTTCCTGTTCAAAGTGGTTGATGTGGTTATTTAACTCCTCCCGGATTTCCTCTTTCACAGTATTGATTATGGTAATGATCATGCTTTGAAAGTTATTATCTTGGATCTGGCTTTCTTGGGTATTTTCTGTAAATTTGTTCCCATTGGAATTCATTATTATGGGGTGAATTCTTTTGGTGGGAGATTTGCCTTCTTGGATTTTGTTTCTCATGGATCAGCGCTTTGACTTGGCCGTTTTTGTTTTATCTCTTAAGACCTTTCAGTTTCTGTGTGTTTTTGACTGAACTGATTTAGTTGGTATTATTACTCTTGGGCAGTTGTTATTAGTGTTTGCCTTGGAGTTGGGTACATTTGTCTGTTGTTATTGTTATTTCCTAGATGAAGGTACTAGACTGTTAGTACACCAGTTAAGTCAAGTTTAGTAGACAGGGGGTGAATATTAGTATGGTAGTACACTTTTATGATTTAGTACCTTTGTGATATGTGCAGGTGAGTAGTATAATCTCTGAAATTGTATATGTTTTGGGTGTGGCTATATGGAAAAGGTAATCTACAGTGATTAATAATTGAAAGGAGGAGGATGGTAGAAAGGGGTTTACTTATTTTTGGCTAGATGTGAAGAATCTCTCCCATGTGATAGGATTATTTTAGAGGACCTCAGATGTAAGGCCTTTGTCTCCTAGAGCTTTGCTTGAGTTTCCTTTGGACTCTGTTGATTTCTAAGTAGCAGTGTGTCCTCCCTGGAACATGAGCAAAGGTTCCCTGGCAGGCTGGAGGGTCAGAGGGGCTCATGGAGATGGCAGAGCTCTTCATCTGGGACTTGGGACTTGGCTTAGTGGCTTATCCAAGGTCGAGCCAGCCTGGGTCTTGCTCACACTGTCTGGTGGGAGGAGCTGGGAGCAGGGTGTAGACCTGGGGCTCAAGGACTTTACCTGGGAAGGAGGAGTGCAAAAGAGTCCTGTCCCAGGCAAGTGTGAGGGTCAGAGGGGCTGGGACCTAGGGCGTGGCCCAGGTAAACCCCAGGCAGCCTGGGTGTTGTTTGGTCTGGTTGGTGGGAGTAGCTAGGATGAGTGGAGACATAGGTGCTGGTGGAACTTACCTGGGATGGAGGACTGTGAACGAGTTCCGTCCCAGGTGGGCAGGGGGGACAAAGGAGCTTAATTGAAGATCTTACTATAAGAGGAAATACAAAGGTAGATGGAATAGGAGTAGGAGACCACAGTGAGGAGGGTTAGTCTCCCATTTGCAGGATGGTTATCTACCAGAGACTATACCCTCCCTGATGGGTGAGATCAAACCCCTTCAGTTGCAAGTGACCAAGAAGGAATGTGAGAGTGAGCTTAACCAAATATCTCACTACTTACTTGCAATATTTGATGGTGACCTATTTTCCCTACTGAAGCATGATTGTTCTCTCCTTATTTCTAGTGGGGCTCTCCTTTTCCTTCCTTCCTGTTTATGATCTTTGCAATTATTGTAGATATTATAGAGATTTATCTTTGAATATGTCACTAAGTGGGTTTGGTACTAGGATCCACCTATTAGGGAGTACATATGGTGTTGAATTTTCTCTGTTTGGGATACTTCACTCAATATAATTTTTTCTAATTCCATCCATTTCCCAGCAAATTTCATTAATTCCTCTTTTTCGATGGCTGAGTAGCATTCCACTGTATAAATGTACCACATTTTCCTTATCCACTCATCAACTGTCGGGTACTTCCAGGGATGAAATTGAAATGTCTAACATATCTCAGAAAATGCTCCACATCCTTAGCCATCAGGGAAATGCAAATCAAAACTTCCCTGAGATATCATCTCACCCCAGTCAGGATGGCAAAAATCCACAATACAAACAACACCAAATGCTGGAGAGTATGTGGAGAGAAGGGAAGTGTAACAGTTACTCTTTACCATTGCTGTGAGGGAACATTCAAAGTCAAGTAACTTAAGGGAGAAAGTGATATTTATTCAGCTTCATGTGTCACTCATCCAGTTGCAAACACAGTCTCTATTCCCCTCTGGACCATCATAACAAGCTGGGCTTTCACTGCCTGCATCTCTCACAGCATTGCTCTCTTCAGAGCTCTCATAAGAAAGGCCCATTTGGCCCCATCGCCAAGATACAAAGACTTTCCCAGCACAAAGTCCCAAAGTTCTCCATATTTTTCCCAATAAACAGTTCCAAAGGCACAGTAGCCACATCATAGCATTGGCTATACTGCTGGGTACCAACTTCCCTCACCTTCCCAAACAACTTTACATTGTCATATCAGCTATTCTTAATCTCACAGCAATACCCCACTACCTGGTACTGGTTACTCCTAACTATTGCTGTGAGAGAACACTCAAAGTCAATTAACTTAAGGGATAAAGGAAGATTTATTCAGCTTACAATTTTAGAGGGGAGACACAGTTTCTCATGGTGGAAGCGGCATGGCCAGCTGGCCAAAACTGAAGGAGGCTAAGTCACCACAGACATCTTGGAAGCTGAGAGCTGCAAGACTGCTTGCTGCAAAGGCAGACTTTTCTTGGAGGTAGGGTGGGACTAATCCACCTCAAGGCCCACCACTGTGACTGCCTTCCTTCAACAAGGCTCCAACTCTCAAGGTGCCATGACCTTGCCAAACACTTGAGACTGTGAGGGACACATTTCAAACCATGACAGGAACTCTTCTACATTGCTGGTGGGAATGCAGACTTATACAACCACTCTGGCGATTAGTCCGGTGATTTTTTAAAAAGTTAAAGATTTAAATGCTATATAACCCTGCTATAACACTTCTGGGAATAATCCCCCATAAAGCAAAAATTCACCTCAATGACACAAGTACAACCATGTTCATAGCAGCACTATTTACAATAGCAAAGTCATGGAATTGCAGATTTTTTTTTCAGGGCTCTAAGAGATATAGGTCAACATTTCCTCCTCTATTACTGACCTGACTCACTTGACAGGCAAAGAATTTGGTACTGGGTGACAAGGAAAAGGGAGGGAGAGATATATGGCTGGATACCTGTCTGACCTTGCAATGCACACGCACCAAACACATTTCACAAAGAGACACAATCCCTTCCATAACAAGGAGAAAGATTTATGTTAGCTCATGCTTTCAGAGGTTTCAAGCTGTGGTTGCTTTGATGTTGGTGAGTGAGACACAAATGCAGGTTTGCTGGGATGGTAGATCGCAGTGAAAGGAAGACTAGTATACAGAGAGACAGGTGTCAACTTGATGGTTGAGAGTTTGAGCTGTGGACACATTTGTGTAGAATTGGTAGTTGGATTAAGCCCAGATCAAACCTGCAAGAGATTGTGTAACTGATGGGGAAGTCCCAGCCTATGGTGGGTGGGACTAGGCCCTGGACAGGTGAATAAAATATTGAGAGCTGGTTGAGGTAGGCAGCATCTTTCTGTTCACTTGGCCAGACATGCTGGTCTAGCAAGTAAGGGTTGTTCATCTCTCAGCTGTTATTTGGTGATAGTGTGGCCAATTCCCTTGGCCCTGGTGTTGGTGCATGCTCTCCCATCAAGCTGGACTGAGAACTGTAACCAGGAACTATAAAAGAGAATAAACCTTTGTTCCCTTAAGCCATTTGATTGTCATTTATTGGCAACCATGCAGGTAGACTGCAAAAGACAGCATCTCAAGCAGACAAAATAGACACTTAAGACTAAAAAGAACCATAATATATGAAGACTTGTGAGGAATGGACATGCTAGAAAAAGAGAAAAAGAGCCAGGGAGACAAGCACAGAGAGATAGTTCGAGAGATAGAGACACTGACATTGAGAGATTGAGTGGGAGAGATCCCATTACAGATTTTTTTTTGGAAATAAACATATCGGAGACAATGGTTTCTTGAGGTAACACTCACCTATGCCAGTAGGAAAGGAGCCAGAATGATAGACACAGAACTACCAAGCAGTCTACCTCTGACCTTTACTCTATGTGCCATGTTGCCATGTTTCCGAGTCAAAGCCTATGTGGGCTCTTCTGTTGCTCTCTGCCAAGTGTATATCTATCTACTCACTCGTTTGCTTGCCCAGCATTCATTCACCCTGAGTTTGCTTCCAGATTAGCCCAGGTCTCCACATCATCTGAGGTTTCCTGTTTCATGAGGACTTTTCATATGTACCCTTGCCCTCTTCTACATCTTCCCTCACATGAGGAACTGAATGAAATACATTCTTTAGTTTTCTTTATCTATAGTGCTATGTGCTCCATCCTAAGCATAAAATGACTCAAATGATGTTCAAGAAAGGTGAATAAAGAAAAGGTCTGATGAGGACACCGTGTGTCCAGAGTCACCAAACTTCAAGCTTTTCTTCTCTGTCTTTCTATGCAGAGTCATGGTTCCTTCAGACATTACTGAGGAGTTTGACAGAAATTTTGATCTTGTTATGTCCATGAAGTCATGTAAGAGTCTGATTCTAATTAGTTTTTTTGTAATATTTGCAGACATGTTATGACAAGTCATGAATGCTGACAAAAGGTAACATCAAAGGGAAGAACCTACCACAGGGGTGAGAACAATGACAGCAGCAAGTGGGAGCCAAAGGTGTCAAGACTTGACAGCATTTGGACCTTGAAGAAGCAGGCAATAAAGACAGAATGATGCAGAGCTGCCCACACGTGAGTCCCAGAAGATGAACAGCTCCAGCCAGATACCCAGTGATGGGACCCCAACACCACCATGGATGGGATTCTGGCCTAAGTGAAAGCAGATTTCCAAGGCTACATCCCCCTCTATACTTGGGAAGAGTTGAAACACATATTCCATTTTCTGAGGATGTACTCTGCCAACTAACATGGGTCACCTCTTTAAATATGCTGTTATTGTAGTTCTATTATAAACTTCTGTTTTTTGAAGGTAAACGATTGGAAAGATTATTCACAGGAAATGGTTTAACTAAACCCATACATGGTCATAAACCTGTATGATACTGAACGTGAATGATGCTGAATGAGATAAGTCCAATCTGAGTGGTTTAGAAGAATAGAAAGCAAGTAATAGAACTGCTTCCTTGAGAAAAGTGTTAGATAACATGAAGATGATATTTCATCCAATTTTTTACTTCAAAGAATGGACGATGATCTTTGCGACAGGCTTCTGAGGTTGCCTATAGAAGATTATCTTGCTTGTGGTAAATGCTGAGTGAAGACTCGTCTTGAGTTCAACAGCCACTTCCTACAGAAGTTGACCTGAGTACTGGCAAGCATGCACATGTTTCTTGTTCTCCCTTATTGAATGAAGATATGATGTATTCATTCCTGCAAGCTTCTGCCACTGTTACTTTCTTCACATGCTGGGCTATAGCCTGAAACTGTGAGCCAAACAAACTTTTCTTTAAGGTTTTTGGGTCATGGATCTTTATCACAGCACCAAGACATTGAGACTATATGAGGGTAGTCAATTCAAGATGGGCTGCTTTGTGGGAATGACACATCGTATCAGTGAATAAAAGTGAGGTTCCTGCTTAGAAGGGCCTTCTAAAGATGAACTCTCCAAAAATGAACCTCCCCATGAAGTATTCATAGAGGTGGCATTGCTTCAGCTGAGGATGGTTTGTTTCCTGCTGTCATTGTAAGGGGCATCTGATGTGGGGCAGGGAGGTGAAACATCCTCCATGGACTTGTGGCTCGGCTGATGGCAGTGACCACAGTGAACTCATCCCGAGTCTCAGTGGAAGAGGCATCCAAGCATGCACTCTCTGAGGATGAATCAGTTTATGAGGAGTCCCAGGAGTGGGTACTGACTCGAGATCTCCCCAGGTGCTCTTCATGGGTTATACATTCTGGAGAGACATTTTGTTATGATGTTTGCTCATTTTTCAGGGAAGAAGGCCAAGACTTCCTCTGCCCCACTCATCCCTGAGCAGCTTGGACAGAGCAGGAAAAGAAAGGTGGGAAGGGTAGACAGACTGGTTCCCCTCCTTAGTGTCAAATGCATGGACAGGGGATCTGTAGGGATCAGAGAACCATTCAGTTGACTAGGCTTCTTTCTGGGGTTTGCACATGCTGACTGGTATCTAAGCATTAAGTATGTCACTAGGATGTTATTAGTGAATTGTCACATGAAGGTGCCTGTATCTCCTGGGAGTTAAGCCTCATGCTTGTGATGAGCACTAAGTTGTTGGGGTCTGGTTTAGTGGACATAGTATCTCTGGTGGGATCCAAGAGTTCTTTCTATCATCAACTAGCCATGGAAAGCCCATGACTTGCCCTCTAGTTGATTTCTGCACAAGGTCTACTGTTAGAATGTTTTGACGAGGTTTCATTGGTTTGGTGACAGATTTAATTGGGCAGAGAATCTCACAGCCAACACTTGCTCTTTACTTCCTTGCAGCTCTTTCCCAGAAATGGGAGGAGCTCCATAAATATGAAATGCAAGTTGACCAACAATGGTGCACATGTCTATAGCCACCCTGCTATTCTCTTTGCCCTCCTATAACTCAAGGGTGCAGTAAAATAGATTTACAAAGAAAGCCTCCAGCTTCTCCCCTCATAACTCTTTTTCTCAATCCATAGTCACTCAATTGTATGTTCATTGTCTTTACACTAAGTAGTTCCCAGGTTAATATCATGGTGGGCAATGCTTTCCATAGCAATACCTGAGATTCCAGCCATCCATTTGAATAGCTTCTTTATCTCTCCTTCATTTATTGATCTCACTTGGATTTCCCTGTTATAAAATTCTCCACTTGGGTGATATCCTAAAACTTACCTTATTCTTCATGTCAATGTTATGGAATAATGTAACAATATGTGGATTCCCAGGGCTCCTTAAGATTTTAATGTCTGCTGCTATCACAGAGACATTCTCCTGGCCTTTTTGAGCAATCTTCATAGCTATCTATGCCTCTTTGACCAGGTAGGAAAGTATTTTGACTTCTCTAAAATTCTCTTGCCTATGGTCATCGTAGTCTTAGTTCTTTAGGGAGACATTCTTCCTGCTCTGAACTGTCCTTGATTTCTCTTTCCATGGTCGACCTCTTCATTATATATTCAGAAAATGCTCAGCATCAACACTTCCTAATAAAGAAAGATGAGAAAAAGTGAAAAGCACATATATCGTCCACAAGCTACCCACAGATGAGGTGAGACTGACCTCCGCTTACAGGGATCCTCTGGGACTGACTCCTGGAACTTTTCCTAAATGACGTTAGGAAGAGGGAAAAGCTGTGTCTGTGTCTTGTGACAAGATGCAATGCATGGTGGTCTGGTTTGAAAGAATGACGGGTGGTAGCCCTGAGTCATCATGAGGTTCTGCCTAAGAAGAGCCTTCCAAGGATGAGCCTATCCATGAAGAGTGGATGGTGGTGGTTCTGCCTTCTATCATCACCCCCCGCCAGGTGCTGTCCAAGGGTTCTGCACTCTGGAGAGATGCTTAGTGATTGCGCTTCCTCTAGTTCAGGGAAAACAAGGTAGGAAACAGCTTGAGATTTCCTGTGACCTTCTTATCACTTAGCAATTTAGAGAGAGCAGGAAAAGGGAAGATAGGGAAGGTAGGGAGGGTAAGCAGACTGGTTCCCCTGGGTAAGATCAGAGGGAAGCATAGCTGACCCTTAGGAGTCAAGAATCCATGCAGATGACCAGGCTTCACTTTGGTGTTCCCACAGTGAATGATGCCTAAGCATTAAGTGTGTGGCCATTATAGAATGAACACAATTATCACTTAAACTTGCCTTTAAGTTTGGGGGTTATGCTTCATGGCTCCCATGAGTACTACGATGTTAAGTTCTGATTTCCTGGGTATGCTATCTCCAGCAGAATCCACGGATCCTTTCTTACCATCTAAACATGGAAGGCACGGATGTGGTCTATCGTTCACCTGTGCTCAGGATACATATCTAGCATATTCTTGACCTCATTGCATAGATCTGTTGACTTATAATTGGGACAGTGAACAGTGCTCTCAACACTTGCCTCTTTGCTTCCTAGAAGCTATTTCTCAGGAAATGAGAGTGAGTCTGGTAATCTAAAGTACAGGTTGTTGACCATATTTCACACAGCTATTGCAAAGCTGTCATAACTTTTGCCCTGGTAGAATATGGGTGTTCAGTAGTCTAGAATGCCACAGAAAGCTGCCAGGTTCTCTCCCACGCTCACTCTTTGTCTCAGTACTAAGTCACTCAATTTTATGTTCCTTATGTGTCTACCAAGATATATTCAGGTTAATAGCTCTATGAGCAATTACTATTTCCTTGGCATAACCTGAGAGCACTACCCACTTTTTGAATGGTTTCTATACCTCTTCTTCCTTAGGAAGCCCTTATCTACTACTCTGTTGTAGAGCTTTCCACAAGGGTTATATTCTAAAACAAATCTATAGTATCTTTCTTGTCAATGATGTGAAACAAGCATACAATATTGATATGGTCCAAACTCTTTAAGATTTGAGCCTCTGCTTTCAGGGGAATTCTCTTTTGTTCTTGGGAATAATTTTCACTGCTACCAATGACTCTGTGAACAGGTTGGAGACGAATTACAACTCATTGAAACTCTCTTGCCTAGGGCCACCATGATCTTACAGTTCTTCAGTGAGAGACTCCTCTGTTCTTGACTTTGACCTCTCTTTCCATGCAAGGCATTCAAAACATATATCAAAAAATGCTTAAAGAGAATACCATGTACAAATAAAGAAGAGAAGAGTGAAGGCAGGTATATTGGCTCCATATTCTGACCATAGCTGGGATGGGGATTCCTCCACTTCCAAGGTTCACATTGGATCCTAGGACTATGATTTCTTTACCCGCTTCTGCTGCATCCTCTCCACAGCTTGGGTGAGGTTGCCCTCAGCTTCCTGGGGTCACATTCAGCCATCAGACCTAGCTGAAGGACATTCTACTCAGAGTCTTCATGCCTTTCAAGACTTGACTTAAATTTATTGGAATGTCTCTGGTCACACACTGAGGCTGAAGAAAAGTTTTTCCTAAATGACTTTAGGAAGTGTTAAAGCTACAGTCTGTGTCTTCTCACACTGGTCCTCCTACCTGGAGAGGGGAGGTGACATGTCCCCTGAGGATGTATTGTTTTTTTCGTGATTGGATTGGGAACATCCTCAGTGTGTCACTGGAGGTGTCCCATGATGTTGGATATAATTATGTCACAGAATAGTGTCTACTTACAAACTCCCACCAGCTGCTGTTCACACATGCACAGTCACAGAAGCATGCTAGAGGGCTGTGTTGTGAGAACGAGTTCTCTTCTTCGGGAAGTACAGGTGGCAGGCATACTGTGGTTTTTCATGCTGTGGCTTCTCATGCTGTTGTGTTTAGCAGGCAAGGGTCATGGATAAGGGACATACTCATTGCCGCTTCTCCTTCCACAGAAATGGAGCTCAGAAGGGTGTGAGGTGGTCATAGTAGACCTGCTGTGTGACTTAATGTGGCCATAAAAGTGTCCCCAAGCAGGTCCTTCTGTAGGATATAATGGGCTTTATAAAATACCTGTATTTTCTGCTTAAAACATATTTACATCACCTGGGGTCAACTCAATAATGTGCAAATCAACTATAAAATTACTCTTCTAACTGGTTGGGTAGTTTTTACCATGGCTGCACTCTCACTGATTTTCACGACTCTGTTGATATTTTCCCCCATTCACTGAAACGATGTATTTTGCTCCAGGCATATCCCATTTAATGAATGTAAGAAGAAGTATTTTGGCCTAAACACTGTGCTTCTGGAGACTTCCTAACCACACTCATTTAGATTTCTTCAGGCAGCTGTGGGATCACTCTAGGGCTGGACACAGCTATTCTTCAAGGGATGTTACAGAGGAGGACAAATGACCATCTCTATGCTCTTCCACGATGCTTCTCCCTTACAGAGCAATGGGACAGGTCCCTTAGGGATTTGTAGCCCTTTGTGTTGTGACTACTTTGTTCAGTGGCGGTGACTTGGGTGACTGAGTGGTTTCAGAGGATGTGCACTCTGACAACATGCTGCTGAAGAACACATCCTGGGAGGACCTGCTGTTCTCTGCCTCACAATGCTGCTCATACATTACACAGCCACAGGACCACACTGGGTGTACAAGGGATGTGTTGAGAAATGTCTAATCTTCCACAATCACTGGGTAGAACATATGTTATGCTTTCTACTTTTTCCTCCAAGGATCATACATCTACAGACATAGTGATCACGTACTGAACATGTGGAGAACTGAGAGGAAATGGACCACTCACATACTAATGAGTGTCGCTTTGTGCCTGATTTAGCCTTTCCCTTTGAAAAAGATACCCTGTCATCATGAAGTAGGGAAAACTCCCTGACTCTAGTATTAAGGGCAAGCTCTTCAGATCCCCTCTGCTAATGTGCAGTGGCGGCTATGGAAGGGTCCTGCAGAAATCGTGTCCTGCTCTTGGGTATTCGGCTTGCTTCATCACTGTCTCTCAGCTTTATACTTCATAAGTATCTACCAATAAGTTCTCTGATTTGACTCACAATTATTTTGAAAGTCGCTAGATATATGTGAAGCATATGTGGTTCTCATCTTTCTCTACAAAATACTCATAGTGTATGACTCCCTTATTTAAAATTTGACAACCAAATTAATGTTGTCAATGATATTGTAGAGGTCTGTCATGTGAGAGTTTTCCATTTATTTCATTTAGTCTATTTCAGTTATTGCTGAATTGCTCAGATTGTTCAGTGCCTAATAATTAGTGTCACATCTTCAATTGCTCAGATTGTTCAGTGCCTAATAATTAGTGTCACATCTTCAGAGGCAGGACAAAAGGTTTATTCCACTATTGCTTCCTCACCTCTGGGCTGTTAAGTTGTCACATGATACATTAGGTGCTGGTTTTTGGAAAGAAAGACAGACATGGAAATAAAGTAGAGCAATACTCCTAGACTTTAAGCCCATTCTATTGAATGCAAAGTGTTTTGGTGAGCATTATGGAAGAGTATCATGTAATACCACCAGCTTTTGCATGGTATCAAAGTTGTGCTTGTATCAAGAAAGTAACTCAGCTTTGCTTTTTTTATTGCTTCTCCTCAGTTTTCTGGTTTCAGGTATTGGAGTGCACTATCTTTTACACTGCCAGTAGCATAGAGAATATAGTCTCTCAGGGAAGAGTCTATATTCTCCTCCCTCTCCGTGTGGCCAATCATATTTTCTGGCTGAAGTTTTGTATGTCCAGTGCATTTCAAGATGTCAGTAATGCAGGTCGCCCAACATTCTAATTGAAGAGTATGTATACATCTTCCTTTTCCTGCTCCCCCTTCCTTCTCTTGCTCCTCTTCCTTTTCCTGTAGAAGGCCATGACTCTATGATGATGTTCTTCAGCTCTGGACTAGTGGTAGAATCCACCAAGTGATAGATGTTTTGTGCAGTCTTAATTTTATGTAAGACTTTGATTTTGTTGGGGTGCTTCAAAGATTAAATTTCTCAATAGCAGACAAAGACAGACATATTCTTTTTACACTTTCTCAGGATGCTCACTGTCTCCCCACAGGATGACCTCTTCAGAGGAGCTTGTATTAAAGTACTGCTCTATTGCAGCTTTTCTCCTTTGAATAGCAAAAATTGGGGAAGCATTTTCAAGGAGTTAAAGTCTCACATGTGGAGCTTGTAGGACCTTGGACTAGATGGTACCAGTGTGAGAGCTGTCAAAGCCCAGAAAGTGTGTAACAGAACTGCCCATGCTTTTTGCTTTCAAAAATGGCTTCATAACCACAGATAGGGATTTAAAGTCAATATTAAACTGGGAAGATTATTGTACTTCACAGAGAAATGCATTAGAGTTTGAATGTTAAAGATTATCTTGATGACATTAACTAATGTGTGAAGACTATTTGTCCTTATATACAGAGTCAAATATTATACAGGGGATCAAACAACATATGTAAGCTGAACAGATCAGCAAAGAGTAAACCTGCACTCACTTTTTGCTCTTACTTTTTGATTGTGGATATAGTATGATGAGTTTCTCCTATGCTGTGTTGTTCCTTGAAAAATATGAGCCAATAAACCTTTTCTTCTTTGAATTTCCTGTGTCATGGTCATTTATCACATTACCAAGAAAGAAATCTCAGACACTGAGACAACAGATGACAGTCAATCCCAAATGATCTGATTTATGAGAATGATTAGGGACATGTAACACCATTTGAGGTACCCTGAGGTATTCAGAACTAATGGATGACAGATGAATTACTGAAACATGAAAGGGACACTGTTTTGAGACCAGATCACTGTCAATGATAAAATTGTGTTCACAGTTGACTTAATAAGATCAGTTGTCTGCAACTCAACACAAACGAGTGATCTTTTTATCTGTTATTTAAGATAGCATTTAGATAGTCTTAGTACATACTGACTCTCTGGCGGAAGAGAATTATCACCTTTGATATTTAAATTCAGGTGTCAAATTCAGGTGGCAAATTCCAAAGTGCGATTTGGGCCAAGCTGAGAAGTGATAGCTAGGGGAACCCTTGAACATGCTTGTAGGAGGTTGTCTAATGGATGTGGAAGACCCAACCCATAGTAGATGATGTCCTCCAGCAAGGAAACACATAAAGAGACTACCAAGGAGGAAAAGTCTCATTCTCTTTCTTTTCCCCGTGCTAATGGATCTCTTCTTCAATGTTGCCAATCTTTCTTGCTGCCTTTCCTCATTGCTGCTCTTCTTCACTATCGACATTCTTCATGGATGTGGGAACCCAGCCTCTTTGTCCTTCTACTAGTACTGAATTCATAGATTCTCCAAGAATCCTCAGGCCTTATAACAGACTAGACTTGGTGGGAGATTTCCCAGTATTCCTTCATCTTTCAGCACCACACTAGGGTGAAGAGATATTCAGTCCTAGAACTGAACTGTGCAGTTATCGTTGGTCTACTCACATTTCCTCTGGTAAGGCCATCTAATAAACTCTTTTTATACATGTATATCCACTGCAATCCATGGGATCCTTTAAGGAATGTTTTGGAATGTCCTACCTTGAGTTAAGTGGGAATTCTCAAGGAAATGAATAAATATGAACTCTAGTCCATGCTTTCTGAGACCTCGTAGATACTATCAGTTGAGGAAAAGATCACCACTGACCCTTCTCAAGCTTGGTGTTCTCTGTGAAGAGAGGGAGAAAGCATCACATCTGACTTGTTCCAGATGAAAAATGAGGTGAATGCTGAGGTTACACGAAGGAAGGAATGAATATGTCATGCCTTTGCTGAGACCTTGGAGGTCAGGAAGCAGCTTTCTGGTAAAAATGGCAATTTTTGTACATTTGACTTTACTTTTAACCTTCATGTTTTCACCTATACTAATACAGTATTTTTTCCCTTTCTTTTCTTGGGGGAGGTCACAAAAACAGGATGTGTAGTACATCTTTGGCTCTGCATGGAAACATGTCTTTCTGACCTGACAGCATGGATTTCAACAGTACACTGAAGAAGAAGGTTTGATTTTCCTGAAATGGCACAAAATATGCTTGTTAAGTGCCTACGTGCCTGTCATGCTATAGAGATACACCAATAAATAATACCTGTCTGGAGTGGGGAGGGGCTGCCATTCTGCTCAGTTTATGGCATGGCCACTCCACTTGGTACTACTTTCAACCTTCCCAAGAGAGTTGTCATGACACCCATGGATGAAAGAATGTGCTTGTACCTTATTTAGAACTGGTACCAAAGAGTCAGCTGCATAAGATACATGTATAAGTCCAGTAACAATGCTTCTGACCATAGGTGTTTCAACTCTAGTCCTTCACAAAACAACACTAACAGAACAAAAGAGTAATTCTCCAGTCTCGCTTCACTGTGTTTCATTTGGGTTACTTACAAGAACATAGAAGTGTGGTTACTGAAAGCAGCATTGGTAAGGAGTTGCTTTAGCAGCATGGAAAATATAAAATTGCTTCCACACATCACTGAAAATGATGTCTATCCCAGTAATCACTAAGTACTTGCACATCCTCAGAGAAGTCTGGTTATTTAAGGCCTTCGGTCAGACAACCATAAACTGCTACTGCATCTTCCAGACTGAGCAGAATCGTCAGCTTCTGCCACTGAAATTCAGCTGTAGATATACCCCATGCTTGAGTCAGGGTTCCATTAGTCATTCTGGTATTGATTACTGGACATTTAAGAGGTCTAAACTAGCAGAAGTCAGCTGCTGGTAAACACAGATGGAGTAAGTTTAAGAGGACAAAAGTCAGGGCATTCCTGAGGGACAGTTTTCTACAAGTCCTTACCACGCACTGCCCTCCTAGCAGGCACCATAACATGGGAAGTGAATTGTACATGGACCTTGGTGCTGACCAAGTACACAGGGTAGTCATGGGGTGCTTAGACTTGCAGGCTTGGTACATATCCTTCAAAACAGGATCAGCACCCAGGAAAATGAATGCATGCTGAACTGAAAAAAATCCCTGTGATGTATTGGACTCTTAAATTTTCATCTCAATGCAAGTTTAGTACTTCGGTGCCTGAGCATAAGCTTCTCTCAAGTTAGATGCAATGCTTAGGAAGTAGCAACCTTCTTTCTACCACATCAAGCATTGAAACCTGGTTTCAAATGAGTTACATGATCCAGGACACACCTAGCAGGTAGAGAGCTGACAGCAGCATACAGCATCCACATCTGAGCTTTTATGGAGGGTTCTGAATGTAAGACAAAGATGTTTTTGGATTCCCAAATCTGATGGAAAAATGATCCATTGATATGTATGTATGGTTGACTTTCTTTTAATCCAGCCTTAGGAGGTAGAGAGTGGAAATCCCTGGAGTAAAATGAGTATCCAAACTCACCTAAGTGGAAACCTATGGCGTTAATTGAGATCCAAACTGAAAAGAATAAATGGGAATGGCAATCATATATACTTCCCAACATTTCCTTGGACTTCCTTATGCACATGAGCCTCTGTCACTGACATTTCACTGTAGATACATCCTATAGTTGAGTCAGGGTTTCATTTGTCTTTCTGCTATTGATGATAGACAATGAACAGGTCTGACAGCAGAGGTCAGCTGCTGGTAATCACAAATGATACAAGTTCAACACACACACACACACACAAATGATACAAGTTCACCACACACACATACACACACACACACAAAATACACAGAAACTGGAAAAATGTGTTCTGAATAGGAAGAAAAGGAAAGGTTTCCTCATGGCAAAACCCAAACATTTGAAGGTTCCTTTACTTGAAGATGAAAGTTATTGACATGAAGAAAGCCTAAGGTGAAGGGCATATCTGGTTTTTGAAAGAAACTGCCAAGGAAAGAATTTCTCCTGAGTCAGCACACAGAAGCTGAGATAGTTTTGCTCCAGGAGGGTAGAGCTCCTTCCTTAGGTAGTAGCAGAATGTGGCAATATAGTCCATGTACTATTGGTTCGAGGCTTGAGAGAATGAGGGAGTCCCTTTCCACCCACTCAGAATGCTCATTGTCTAGGGAGGACACACTGCTCATTAGGTAAATTCCCCCAGTCAAACCACCTCCAGGTCCCAGGTCACCCCCCCCAGTTCCACCCACCCGCCAGTCAGAGCAACACCCAGCCTGCTCTGGGCTAGGGAGGGCCACTAGGCTACACCCAAGGTCCCCAAGTTAACTGCCCCATCACCAACCCCTGTCCCCTTTCTACCCACCCTGGATGCTCCAGGTCCAGGAAGGACACACTGCTACTGAGAATTCAACAGAGTCCAAAGGAAACTCATGCAAACTTCTAAGGTACAAAGGCCATACATCTGCAGTCCTCTAAAATCATCCTATCATATGAGAGAGATTCTTCACATCCAGTAAACCTCTTTTTTTTTTTTTACCATAAGCTCCTTTCGATTATTAATCACTGTAGATTAACTTTTCCATAGAGCCACCCCCAAAATAGATACAACTCCAGGGACTATACCACTCACCCTCACATATGATCAAGGTACTAAATCATAAAAGTGCAGTATCAGCCCTTCCCTCCACTCCGCCACCCGGGACGCGCAGGGTCCAGCCTGGATTCACCTCGACCCAGGTAAGCTCCGTCCCTGCCCACCCCCAGAACCCCAGGCCGCCCAAGGGATCCAGCTCCTCCCACCATCCAGCTGGAGCCGGAGCCCCGCAAGCAGGGCCTGGGAGGAGGAGAGGGCACCCCCCTGCGCCCGGCCCGTCCCCAGGTCCCCCAGGTTAAATAGTGCCCACCGTTGCCCCATCCTTCCTTCCCGCACTCCGCCCCCCCCCGGATGCGGGGTCCAGCCTGGACTCACCTCGACCTAGGTAAGCTCCGTCTCCACCCACCCCCAAAACCCCAGGCCAAATAATTCAGTTAAGTGAAAAACGCACAGAAATTGAAAGAAGATGTTAAGAGTTAAAACAACAATGCCAAAGTCAAAGTGCAAATCCATGAGAAACAACACTCAAGTAAACAAATCTCCCACTGAAGGAATTAATCCCATAATGTTAGACTCCAACCAGAACAAACCCACGGAAAATGGCCAAGAAAGCCCGACCCAGGATAACGACCTTCAAAATATGATCATTATCATGTTCAATGCTATGAAAGAGGAAATCCGGGAGGAATTAAATAATCGAATCAATCGCTTTGAAGAGGAACACAACAGACACTTGGAGGAGTTGAGAAAAACAGTGCAAGAAACAAAAACTGGCATAGAGCTGTTAAAACAGACTAAAGCAGAGTTTAAAACTGAGCTAAAAGACAAGTTATCTTCAACCCAGAACTCCACAGAGTCTTATCAGCAGAACTAACGAAGCAGAAAACAGAATTTCAGATCTTGAAGATAAAGTGGGAGTATTAACCAGCTCAATGGAAGAGGTTGTTAAAGCCAAAAAGATACTTGAGAGAAATATTCAGGAGATATAGAACACCCTGAAGAAGCCTAACATGCGTATTCATGGAATACCAGAGCAAGAATCTCAAAATACCACCCCTGAGGAAATTTTTCAAATGATCATCAAGGAAAACTTTCCTCCTCTAAAAAAAGAGAGGCCCATTCATATACAAGAGGCATTCCGCACCCAAACCGATATGACCAAAACAGAAGCACACCGCGGCAAATAATAGTCAAAACACTCCACATTCAAGATAAAGAACTGGTACTGAGAGCTTCAAGGGAGAAAAAACAAGTCACTTTTAAAGGTAAACCTATTAAAATAACAAATGACTTCTCAGTCTAAACAGTAAAAGCAAGAAGAGCTTGGAGAGACATACTTCAAGTATTGAATGAGCAAAAATGTCAACCCAGGCTGATTTACCCTGCAAAACTACCAGTCATGATCGAGGGAGAAAGAAAAATCTTCCAGCACAAAGACAACTTGAAGGGATACATGTCCACCAAACCAGGCCTTCAAAAAATGCTAGAAATGATACTCAAGCGTGAAGAAAAAAACAGGCATATCCAGGAGAACAGAAGGCAAGTATAACATCATTAAAAGCGAAGCAATATACTTGTAAAAGCTACTAAACATAATAAATGTCTGGAATTAACAATAGTTTCTCCATTATAACACTAAATGTTAATGGAATTAATTCACCAATCAAGAGACACAGATTACAAACATGGATTAAAAATCACAATCCATCAATCTGCTGCCTGCAGGAAACCCATCTCACCACAAAAGATAGGCATGCTGTAAAAATAAAAGGCTGGTAAACAATTCTACAAGCAAATGGAAGCAGAAAACAGGCAGGGGTAGCCATTATGCTATCAGACAAAGTGGATTTCAATCCAAAGAAAATTATAAGAGACACGGATGGATACTACATTTTAGTCACAGGTACAATTCACCAGGAAGACTTCACAATACTGAACATATATGCACCCAATACGGGCCCCTCCACATTCATTAAGAAAACCCTACAGCATCTAAAGCAAGAAATCAATCCCCAAACGATAATTCTTGGGGACTTCAACACTGCCCTCTCAACATGGGATAGATCAACAGGTCAAAAGCTTAACAGAGACACTTTGGAACTTAATCAAACCCTGAAAGAAATGGACCTTACAGATCTCTATCGAACTTTGCACCCACGCACCAAAGAATACACATTTTTCTCAGCAGCACACAGAACTTTCTCCAAAATAGATCACATATTGGGCCACAAAATGAATCTACACATATACAAGAAAGTTGAAATTCTAACCTGTGCCCTGTTTCAGACAACCACGGCCTAAAGCTGGACATCCACAATACATCAAACAAGAGAAAATACACTAACTCCTGGAAACTTAACACTATGATGCTGAATGAGAACTGGATTCAGGAAGAAATTACAAAGGAAATTCAAGATTTCCTGAAAGTGAATGATAATGAAAATACAACTTACCAAAATCTCTGGGACACAATGAAAGCTGTTCTAAGAGGTAAGTTCATAGCTCTTAATGCCTACGTCAAAAAATGGAAATATCAGAAATAAACAACTTAACAATGCAGCTTAAAGCTTTAGAGAAACTAGAGCAATCTGATCCCAAAAGTAGTAGAAGAGAGGAGATTAGCAAAATAAGGGGAGAAATATCTGAAATCGAGATTAAGAAAATGATAGAAAAAATCAACCAGTCAAAAAGCTGGTTCTTTGAAAAAATCAATAAGATTGATACACCCCTAGCTAAACTAACCAAAAGCAAGAGAGAGAAAACCCAAATTAACAAAATTAGAAATGAACATGGAGTTATCACTACGGATACCCAAGAAATCCAGAGAATTATAACATCATATTTCAAAAACTTATACTCTGTGAAGTTTGACAACACAAAAGAGATGGATGAATTTCTAAGTAAACACAGCTTACCTAAATTGAATCAGGAAGTTGTGAATTATTTAAATAGTCCTATAACATATAAGGAAATTGAAGAAGTAATCTCAAATCTTCCCACCAAAAAATGTCCTGGACCAGATGGATTCAGCACAGAGTTCTACCAGGCATTTAAGGAGTTAATAACACCAATACTCCTTAAACTGTTCCATCAAATAGCAAAGGAAGGAACACTACCAAATTCCTTCTGTGAAACTAATATCATTTTAATCCCAAAACCTAATAAAGATTCACTTAATAAAGAAAACTATAGGCCGATCTCCCTGATGAACACAGACGCAAAGATTCTCAACAAAGTCTTAGCAAATCAGATTCAAAAACATATTAAAAAGATCATTCACGGGGACCAAGTAGGCTTCATCAACGGCACACAAGGTTGGTTCAACATACGCAAATCAATAAATGTAATTCATCATGTAAACCAGTCCAAAGTCCAAGACCACATGATACTCTCGATAGATGCAGAAAAAGCTTTTGACAAGATCCAACAGCCTTTTATGATCAAAACGCTAGAGACAGTAGGAATGGAAGGAACCTTTATCAATATAATAAAAGCTATATACAACAAGCCCACAGCAAGGATTATGCTCAATGGGGAACAATTGGAAGCATTCCCACTTTGATCAGGAACTAGACAAGGCTGTCCACTCTCACCACTTCTATTCAATATTTTACTTGAAGTCTTAGCTGAAGCCATAAGACAAGAAAGGGACCTAAGAGGGATTCAAATCGGCAAGGAAGAAGTCAAGCTATCCCTATTTGCAGATGACATGATCTTATACGTGAGTGATCCCAAAAACTCCACCAGGAAGCTCCTGGAACTAATTGAGAAGTTCAGCAGGGTGGCAGGATAGAAAATAAATGTGCAAAAATCAGAGGCCTTCCTATATGCCCAGAATGAAAGAAGTGAAAAAGCCTTGAGAGAAACAATACCATTTATTATAGCCCCTAAAAAAATGAAATACCTTGGTATAAACCTAACTAAGGAGGTAAAAGACCTTTACAATGAAAACTTTAAAACCCTAAAGAAAGAAATAGCAGAAGACACCAGAAGGTGGAAAGACCTCCCTTGTTCCTGGATTGGCAGAATCAACATCGTGTAAATGACCATCCTACCAAAGGCAATATACAGATTCAATGCTATACCAATCAAAATCCCAAAGCAATTCTTCAAAGAAGTTGACCAAACAATCTCAAAGTTCATATGGAGGCACAAAAGACCCAGGATAGCAAAAACAATCCTGAGTAACAAAAACACAGGTGGAGGTATAACCATACCAAACCTTAGTCTATACTACAAATCCATAGTTGTAAAGACAGCCAGGTACTGGCTCCAAAATAGACACACAGATCAATGGATAAGGATTGAAGACCCAGATATAAGCCCACAAAGTTACAGCCATTTGGTCTTTGACAAAGGGGCCCAAAGAATCCAATGGAAAAAGAACAGCATCTTCAATAAATGGGGCTGGCAAAACTGGATCTCCACATGCAGAAGATTAAAGCTGGACCCGTACTTGTCACCATGTACAAGACTTAATTCCAAATGGATCAAGGACCTTGATATCAGGCCAGAGACTTTAAAAACCATAGTTGAAAGGATAGGGAACTCCCTCGAGCTGATTGGGCTAGGCCAACATTTCCTCAACAGACATCCAATGGCACAGTCACTGCTACCAACTCTCAACAGTTGGGATCTTGTGAAATTAAAGAGCTTCTGTTCAGATAAAGAGATTGTAAGGCGAGCTCAAAGGCAACCCACAGAATGGGAGAAAATCTTCACTAACCACATATCTGATAGAGCTCTATTGTCCAGAGTGCACAAAGAACTTAGGAAACTAAACACCAAGGAAACCAATGGCCCAATTAAAAAATGGGCCCTGGAACTTAAAAGAAACTTTACCAGGGATGAAATTAAAATGTCTAACAAATATCTTAAAAAATGCTCCACTTCTTTAGCCATCAGGGAAATGCAAATCAAAACTTCCCTGAGATATCATCTTACCCCGGTCAGGATGGCAAAAATCCACAATACTAACAATGACAAATGCTGGAGAGGATGTGGAGAAGGGGAACTCTCCTACATTGCTGGTGGGAATGCAGGCTCATACAACCACTCTGGCGAGCCGTCTGGAGATTCTTAAAGAAATTAAAGATTGAAATGCCATATGACCCTGCTATCCCACTTTTGGGAATAACCCCCCATACAGCAGAGGTTCAACTCGATAGCACAAGCACGACCATGTTCATAGCGGCACTGTTTACAATACCAAAGTCATGGAATCAGCCCAAATGTCCAACAGTTGACGAGTGGATAAGGAAAAGTGGTACATCTATACAATGGAGTACTACTCAGCCATCAAAAATGATGAATTACTGGAATTTGCCAGGAAATGGATGTCATTAGAAACAATTATATTAAGTGAAGTATCCCAGACCCAGAAAATTAAGCGCCGTATGTACTCCCTAGTAGGTGGCTCCTAGTACCAAACCCACCCAGCCCACCTAGAGACAATAATTCCAAGGATTATGAACAGGAGGGATGGGGTAGGAGGGCCACACCAGAAAGGAGAGAAGGGACCATGTTACAGCAGGGAAAATAGGCCTCCACCAAGGACCCAAATAAGTAATGAGACATCTGATTAAGTTCACAGACTTTTGTTCCTGATCATTTACTACTGAGGGGGAGTGATCTCACCAGAAGAGGAGGGCATATAGTCTGGCAGATAAAAAGTAACAATTTTGCAAATGGGTGATAGACCCCTCCCTCACTGTGGTTTCCCACTTTTATTACATCTACCTTTGAATGTGCTTTTATCACAAGACTCTAATAGCTTTTTGTCTCTGGCCAGGGGGTAACATACAATGCCCACCAGAATGGAGTGAAGGGCATTGCAGGAGCAGCAAAACTGCAAAAGAAAATCAACAAACCACAATCCAGAACTTCAGAGACTCTATATCAACCACCTAGAACTAGGCCAGCTTAGTCTCTCCCCATCTTGAAGCTCAGGGAAATTTGCGGAAGAGGGGGCGGTAAGAGTGTAAGAGCATAAGGATGGGAGGAGCAATGATATGTAAGATACTCTATACTAGTTAGGGCTGAAGCAATCATAATTGGACTTTGCATGCCCTGCGCATTGTCCAACACACTGTTGACCTCACAAAGTCTAGCATCTGCTAAAGGCACCAAGATCCTTGGAGGCAAAGGATTGGCAGCCACAGCAGTGTTCCTATACCTAAGGGGAACACGGGAAAGGGTTCGGGAAAGGCCACTGGGTACTTGTACGTCATCGGAGAGGAGGGCCCAGAGGAAAATCAGACATGCACAAGAAAGGACTCTCTGGGAATTGGGGTGGGAGGCACTGGGGATGGGGAGGGAGAGGGGTAGGGGAGGGGGATCAGGGGATACAAGGGGAGGAGGAGGGAGGGAGGGAACTGGTGTACCTAATAAGTTTGTATGAAATGAAATAAAAAAAAATAAATAAAAAATAGTTTTCTCCATTATAACACTAAATGTTAATGGAATTAACTCACCGATCAAGAGACACAGATTACAAATTTGTATTAAAAATCACAATCCATCAATCTGCTGCCTGCAGGAAACCCATCTCACCACAAAAGATAGGCACATCCTAAAAATAAAAGGCTGGTCAACAATTCTATAAGCTAATGGAAGCAGAAAACAATGTGGACTTCAAACCAAAGAAAATTATAGGAGACACAGATGGATACTACATTTTAGTCACAGGTATAATTCACCAGGAAGACTTCACAATACTGAACATATATGCACCAAATATGGGCCCCTCCACATTCATTAAGAAAAACCCTACAGCATCTAAAGCAAGAAATCAACCCCCAAACGATAATTCTTGGGGACTTCAACACCCGCCCTCTCAACATGGGATAGATCAACAGGTCAAAAAACTTAACAGAGACACTTTGGACCTTAATCAAATCCTTAAAGAAATGGACCTTACAGATCTCTATCGAACTTTTCAACCATGCACCAACGAATATACATTTTTCTCAGCAGCACACAGAACTTTCTCCAAAATAGAGCACATACTGGGCCACAAAACGAATCTACACATGTACAAAAAAGTTGAAATTCTAACCTGTGCCCTGTCAGACCACCATGGCCTAAAGCTGGACATCCATAACACAACAAACAAGAGAAAATACACTAACTCCTGGAAACTTAACACTATGATGCTGAATGAGAACTGGTTCAGGAAGAAATTACAAAGGAAATTCAAGATTTCCTGAAAGTGAATGATAATGAAATACAACTTACCAAAATCTCTGTGACACAATGAAAGCTGTTCTAAGAGGTAAGTTCATAGCTCTTAATGCCTACATCAAAAAATGGAAATATCAGAAATAAACAACTTAACAATGCAGCTTAAAGCTTTAGAGAAACTAGAGCAATCTGATCCCAAAAGTAGTAGAAGAGAGGAGATTAGCAAAATAAGGGGAGAAATATCTGAAATCGAGATTAAAAAAGGGATAGAAAAAATCAACCAGTCAAAAAGCTGGTTCTTTGAAAAAATCAATAAGATTGATACATCCCTAGCTAAATTAACCAAAAGCAAGAGAGAGAAAACCCAAATTAACAAAATTAGTAATGAACATGGAGTTATCATTACTGATACCCAAGAAATCCAGAGAATTATAACATCATATTTCAAAAACTTATACTCTGTGAAGTTTGACAACACAAAAGAGATGGATGAATTCTAAGTAAACACAGCTTACCTAAATTGAATCAGGAAGTTGTGAATATTTAAATAGTCCTATAACATATAAGGAAATTGAAGAAGTAATCTCAAATCTTCCCACCAAAAATGTCCTGGACCAGATGGATTCAGCACAGAGTTCTACCAGACATTAAGGAGTTAATAACACCAATACTCTTTAACTGTTCCATCAATAGCAAAGGAAGGAACACTACCAAATTCCTTCTATGAAGCTAATACCGTCTTATCTGAAAACCTAATAAAGATTCACTTAAAAAAGAAAACTATAGGCCAATCTCTCTGATGACACAGACGCAAAATCTCAACAAGTCTTAGCAAATCGGATTCAAAAATATATCAAAAAGTCATTCACAGGGACCAAGTCGGCTTCATCCCCGCACACAAGGTTGGTTCAACATACGCAAATCAATAAATGTAATTCATCATGTAAACCAGCCCAAAGTCCAAGACCACATAATACTCTCAATAGAGGCAGAAAAATCTTTGACAGGATCCAACAGCCTTTTATGATCAAAACGCTAGAGACAGTAGGAATGGAAGGAACCTTTATCAATATAATAAAAGCTGTATACAACAAGCCCACAGCAAGGATTATGCTCAATGGGGGATAATTGGAAGCATTCCCACTTTGATCAGGAACTAGAAGGCTGTCCACCACCACTTCTATTCAATATATTTGTACTTGAAGTCTTAGCTGAGCTATAAGACAAGAATGGGAACCTAAGAGGGATTCAAAATCGGCAAGGAAGAAGTCAAGCTATCCCTATTTGCAGATGACATGATCTTATACTGAGGGATATGAGGGATCCCCAAAAACTCCACCAGGAAGCTCCTGGAACTAATGAGAATCAGCATGGTGGCAGGATGAAATATAAATGTGCAAAAATCAGAGGCCTTCCTATATGCCCAGAATGAAAGAAGTGAAAAAGCCTTGAGAGAAACAATCCCATTTACTAAGCCCCTAAAAAGAAATACTTTGTATAAACCTAACCAAGGAGTAAAAGACCTTTACAATGAAACTTTAAAACCCTAAAAAAGAATAGCAGAAACACCAAAGGTGAAGAGACCTCCCATGTTCCTGGATTGGCAAATCAACATCATAAAAATGACCATCCTACCAAAGGCAATATACAAATTCAATGCTATACAATTAAAATCCCAAAGCAATCTTCAAAGAAATGACCAAACAATCTCAAAATTCATATGGAGGCACAAAAGACCCAGATAGCAAAGACAATCTGAGTAACAAAAACACTGCTCGAGATATCACCATACCAAACTTAGTCTATACTGCAAATCCATAGTTATAAATACAGCCTGGTACTGGCTCCAAAATAGGCACACCGATAAGGGTTGAAGACCCAGTATAAGCCCACAAAACTACAGCCATTTGATCTTTGACAAAGGGGCCCAAGAATCCAATGGAAAAAGAACAGCATCTTCAATAAATGGGGCTGGCAAAAACTGATCTCCACATGCAGAAGATTAAAGCTGGACCCGTACTTGTCACCATGTACAAGACTTAATTCCAAATGGACAAGGACCTTGATATCAGGCCAGAGAGTAAAAAACCATAGTTGAAAGGATAGGGAACTACCTCGAGTTGATTGGGCTAGGCCAACATTCCTCAACACAGACATCCATGCAAGTCACTGCTACCAACTCTCAACTTGGGATCTTGTGAAATAAAGACTTCTGTTCAGATAAAAGGATTGTAACACAGCTCAAAGCAACCCACAGAATGGGAGAAAATCTTCACTAAACATATATCTGATAGAGCTCTACTGTCCAGAGTGCACAAAGAACTTAGAAAACTAAACAACAGGGAAACCAGCCCAATTAAAAATGGGCCCTGGAACTCAAAAGAAATTTACCAGGGATGAAATTAAAATGTCTAACAAATATCTTAAAAAATGCTCCACTTCTTTAGCCATCAGGGAAATGCAAATCAAAACTTCCCTGAGATATCATCTCACCCTGTCAGGAGGGCAAAAATCACACAACAAACACAAGTGCTGGAGAGGGGAACTCTCCTACATTGCTGGTGGGAATGCAGGCTCATACAGCCACTCTGGTGCCATCTGGAGATTCTTAAAGAAATTAAAGATTGAAATGCCATAACCCTGCATCCCACTTTTGGGAATAACCCCCCAAGCACGACCATGGTTCAGTAGCACACGTTTTTACAATAGCAAAGTCATGGAATCAACCCTAATGTCCAACAGTTGACAAGTGGATAAGGAAAAATGGACACTATACAATGGAGTACTACTCAGCCATCAAAAATGAATACACTGGAATTTGCTGGAAATGAGTCATTAGAAACAATTTATAAGTGAGGTATCCCAAACCCGAAATAAGTGCTGTATGTACTCCCTAAAGGTGGCTCCAGTATCAAAGGTAACCTATGTAATACAGTAATTGCCAGGATTAATGAACGGAGGTGTGTTGGGGGCCACCCGAAACGAGAGAGGGGACCATGTTACAGCAGAGAAAATAGGCCCCATCAAGGAATGCAGTAAATAATGTGACATCTGGTTAAGTTCACAGACGTTCGTTCCTGATCATTTACAATTGAGGGGTATGATCTCACCAGAAGGAGGGCAATAGTCTGGCAGATAAAAAGTAATGATTTGCAAATGGGTGATTCACCCCTCTCTCACTGAGGTTTCCTACTTTTATTACATCTACCCTTCAAGTTCTATTATAACAGACTTCTGGTTAACAGCTTTTGTCTCTGACCGGGGGTGACAACAGTGCCCATCAGGATGGAGTGAAGGGCATTGCAGGAGCAGCAAAACTGCAAAAAAATCAAGAAACCTAATTCGAACTTCAGAGACTCTATATCATCACATAGAACTAGGCCAGCCTAATCTCTCCCCATCCTGAAGCTCAGGGACTTTGCAGAGGATGGGGCGGTTAGGATTGTAAGAGCAAAAGATGGAGGAGCAATTTTGTAAGATCTCCACACTAGTTAGGCGAAGCAATCATAATAGAACTTTGCATGCCCTGCACAATGTCCAACACACTCTGACCTCACAAAGTCTAGCATCTGCAAGGGCACCAAGATCCTTGGAGGCAAGGGATGACAGTCATGTAGTGTTCCTATTTATTAAGGGGAAACACGAAAGGGTTGCAGGAAATGCCACTGGTCTTGTAGTCATCGGAGACGAGGACCAGAGGAGAATCAGCACACAATAAAGGAGACTCTCTGGGAATTGGGGGGAGGCACTGGGGGATGGGGAGGGAGGGGAGGGGCATCAAGGGTTGAGGGGAGGAGGAGGGAGGGAGGAACTTGTCACCTATTAGTTGTAATGAGCGAAATAATAAAAAATGTATAAAAAAAACCTGCCTGAGAGGTCAGGGTGGACAAATCACAATGCAAACAACCAAATGCTGGAGAGATGTGGGGAGAAAGGAACCTCCTACATGCTGGTGGGAATGCAGACTTATACAAGCACTCTGGTGAGCTTCTGACGATTCTAAAAAAAGTTAAAGATTGAATGCCATAGACCCTGCTATTTCATTTTGGAATAATCCCCCACAGAGCAAAAATGGCACCTCAATAGCAAGCACGACCATGTTATAGCAGTACTGTTTGCAATAACAAAGCCATGGAACAACCCAAATGCCCAACATTGAGGAGTGGATCAGAAAATGTAGTACATTTATATAATGGAATTACTTACTCAGCCATCAAAAATATGAATTAATGAAATTTGCTGGGAAATGATGGAATTAGAAAAAAATTATATTAAGTGAATTCTCAGACACAGAAATTAAGCACCATTGTACTCCAAATAGGTGGTTTTCTGTACCAAGCCCGCTTAGGTCACAGTCAAAGATAAATCTCGTAATACCAATAATTGCAAGATTATAGCAGGGATGGAAGGGATAGGAGGGGGCCCTGCCAGAACAAGAGAGAGGATCATGCTACAGCAGAGAAACAGGCCACATCAAGTACGCAATACGTAATGAGATATCTGGTTGGGCTTGCGACTTCCTTACGGTCACTTTGCATCTGATGGGTATGACCTCACCAGAAAGGGAGGGCAGAGTCTGGCAGATAGAAGAAACCTCGGCAAATAGGAGCCGGACACCCCCCCCAGCGCGTCTCCTCCCTTATTCCATCTTCCTTTGAACTACTTTTTTTTTTAACATTTTTTATTATCTTTCACTCATACAATTGAATAGGTACACCAGTTCCCCCTCCTTCCTCCTCCCCCAGACTCCTCTCTCACCCTCCCTGACCCTCCCTCCCCACCCCCCAGTGCCTCCCCTCCCCCAATCCCAGAGAATCCTTTAATGTGCATGCCAAACTCTCCTCTTGGTCCCTCTCCAATACATACAAGACCCAGCGGCATTTCCCTGAACCCTTTCTTGTGTTCCCCTTAAGCATAGGAACACTACTGTGGCTGTCATCCCTGCCTCCAGGATCTTGGTGCCTTTAGCAAATGTAGACTTTGTGGGTCAATAGTGTGGACATGTGCAGGCATGCAAGTCCAATTATGATTGCTTCTGGCCCTAACTTGTGTGGAGTATCTTGCATATCAGTGCTCCTCCCATCGTGTCTCTCTTACACTCTACCCGCCCCCTCTTCCGCAATTTCCCTGAGCTTTAGGATGGGGAGAGATTAGGGCGGCCCTAGTTCTAGGTGGTTGATATAGAATCTCTGAAGTTCTGGATTATGGGTTTGTTGATTTTTCTTTTGCAGTTTTGCTGCTCCTGCAATGCCCTTCACTTCATCCCAAGGGTATCGTTGTCACCCACTGGCCAGAGATGGAAAAGGCTGTTACACGAGAGTCTTGTTATAAGAGTATTGAATCTACTCTTATATGACTCTATTTTATAAAACACCTTTTATCTTGCGGCACAGGTGACATCCAATACCCATCAGGATGGAGCCAGGGCAGTGCAGGAGCAGCAAAACTGAAAAAAAATCAACAAACCATATGCAGAACATCAGAGACCTACACAACCACCTGAAACCAGTCCAGCCTAATCTCTAACCCATCCTGAAGCTCAAGGATTTTGGGCGAGAGTGCGTAAGATTGTAAAATGGGTAGGAGCATAGATATGCAGCTATACTCCCCACAAGTTAGGCCAAAGTAATCATAATAGGACTTTGCATGTCCTGCACAATAACCAACATATCATTGACCCCCCAAGTCGAGCTGATCACTTGCACAGGATCATAGAGGCAAGGGATTAAAGCCACAATGTGTTCCTATACTAAAAAGGAACACAAAAAAGAGCTTAGGCAATGCTACTAAGCCTTATACCTCATGAGAGAGGAGGACCCTGAGGGAAGTTTGACATGCACACTAAGGGATGTTCCGGGATAGAGAAAGTGGGGGAAAGGAAAAAAAGGGGGAGGGAGCAAGGGAATCCAGGGAGGAGAGTGGAGGGAGGGAAGGGAATGGGGTACCGTGTCAAGTTGGTATGAGTGGAAAAAATAAAAAATAATTAAAAATTTACTCAAATGAAAAAGTGTATTTGAAAGTAGCTGGTGGTGTTAT
>JALPQD010000014.1:6358528-6387012 GCA_023101885.1 Typhlomys cinereus
AAGTAATGAGAAACCTGGTTAAGTTCACAGACGTTCTTTCCTGATCTCACCAAAGGGGAGGGCATATAGTCTAGCAGATAAAAAGTAATCATTTTGCAATGGGTGATGGACCCCCCTCACTGAGGTTTCCTACTTTTAGTACATCTACCCTTGAATGTGCTATATACAAGACTCCAGTTTAACAGCTTTTGTCTCTGGCCAGGGGGTGACATACAGTGCCCAGGATGGAGTGAAGGGCATTGCAGGAGCAGCAAAACTGCAAAGAAATCAACAAACCACAATCCAGAACTTCAGAGACTCTATATCAATCACAGAACTAGACCAGCCTAATCTCCCCATCCTGAAGCTTAGGGACATTTGTGGAGAGGGGGCATAAGATTGTAAGAGCAAAAGGATGGGAGGAGCAACGATTTGCAAGATTCTCAACAATAGTTGGGGCCAAAGCAATCATAATGGGACTTTGCATGCCCTGCGCAATGTCCAGCGCACTGTTGCCCTCATAAAGTCTAGCATCTGTTAAGGGCACCGAGATCCCTGGAGGCAAGGGATTGACAGCCATAGTAGTGCTCCTATGCTTAAGAGGAACAAGAGAAAGGGCTTATGTAAATGCCACTGGGTCCTTATATGTCATCGGAGAGGAGGACCCAGTGGAGTGTCAGGTGTACACAATAAAGGACTCTCTGGGAATTGGGGGGAGGCACTGGGGGATGGGGAGGGAGAGGAGGGGGAGAGGAGGGGCTCGGGGGAGGAGGGGGAGGGAGAGAACTGGTAAAAAAATTTTAAAATGTATAATTACATTTTTAATAAAAAAAGATTGTAGAGCCTAAAGATGGGGAGGAGCAACGATATGCAAGATACTCCATGCAAGTTAGGGCCGAAGTAATCATAAT
Organism: Typhlomys cinereus; assembly: GCA_023101885.1. Taxonomy (NCBI): domain Eukaryota; kingdom Metazoa; phylum Chordata; class Mammalia; order Rodentia; family Platacanthomyidae; genus Typhlomys; species Typhlomys cinereus. Next base: position 6,359,419 of record JALPQD010000014.1, read on the forward strand.
AGGACTTGCATGACCTGCACAATGACCAACATATCATTGAACTCCCAAAGTCTATCAAGGATCACAGGCACTACAATCCTTAAAGGCAAGGGATTAACAGCCATAATAGTGTTCCTATACTAAAGGGGAACACACAAAAAAAAAAAGAACTCTAGGCAATGTCAGTGAGTCCTTACACCTCATCAGAGAGGAGAAACCAGAGGGAAGTTTGACATGCACACTATAGGATGCTCCAGGAATTGGGGGGGGGGATGGGAGGGAAGGGGGAAAGGAAAGGGAAAAGGTGGGGAGGGAGCAAGGGCATCCAAGTAGGGGTGGAGGGATGGAGGGGAATGGGGTACTTATCAACTTTGTATGAGTGGAAAAAATAAAAAAATAAAAATAAAAATAATAAGAAAATATTTAAAAATCTGTCTCTTGATGATTCTACCATTATTCCACAGCTGAAGATCATCATCAATGAGTAAAAGGAAATGCTCCTATCAGAGGGGCAGTTAGAAGAGAGACAACTTTGTATGCTACAAGAAGCTTGGGATCCTCACAAGAGTAGGCAAACCCCAAACACCAAGGAACTCTGTGGTTCATAGAAGCAGATAATCAGGAGAGTAGCAGGGAGTGGATCAGACTGATTAAGGGAATAGAAGGGAAAAGAGAGTAAAGGGAAGGAGGGGAAATAGAAGCAGGAATGAACGCTCAATATGCTTATAAAACTAGAAAAATAAAGTAATTAAAAGAACACTCTGTATCTGCAGTGTCTCAGTTTGGAGAGGTCATGCAGTTACTAGTCCTTTGAAGATGCTCTACAGTACTAGATGAGCTGTTTGAGATAGGTCCCAGCAGATCGATGGCCACAGCCTACACATACGCTCACCTTCTGGACAGCATATCCTGAGGAAAGGCAACATCTCTGGATGTCCTATCAGGACATGTCTAACATTATTCCATGTCTTCAGAGGATGGTCAGCTTCAGTCTCTCAGGTGAATGGTTCTTCACATTTGTGCACTGAATGTTATCTTCTTACCCAAGCCTGAAGCATATACAGAGAACAGTGTTGTTGACACTTGCTGTATGCACATGAATTAACTGAAAGTACTGTCAGAGAATGCACTGGTCTCCCGTCTGTGTAACTGGAAGATCGCTGTGAGCACAGTGGAGACATGAGAGCAGATGTGTTCCTCAATCAAGGAAGAGAAGGCAGATTATCAGTATGCCTTCGATTTTCATACAGGGGCAGGCCTGCTCTCTACACTCAGGGAATACTATTCTCCCAACTAAGGCTAAGCTTAAGGTCATGGAACACATGCTTCCAATATTGAAGTCTTTGCAGGAAAACCACAAGTTCTGCTCATTCTTCATAATACACTTGAAGGAGAGAATAAACAAAGGACTCCTTGCAGATGCATTGAGTGCAGAGTTTGCCATAGAAGGTGCCAGTCTTATATCAACTACCTGGAACTAATCTCTCCTCATCCAGAAGCTCAGGGAAATTTGCGGAAGAGGGGGGCAGGTAAGATTTTGTAAGAGCACAAGGATAGGAGGAGCAATGATAGGCAAGATACTCCACACAAGTTAGGGCCGAAGTAATCATAATTGGACTTTGCGTGCCCTGCACAATGTCCAACACACTATTGACCCCTAAAATTCTAGCATTTGCTAGATCCTTAGGCACTAAGATCCTTGGAGGCAAGGGATTGACAGCCACAGTAGTGTTCCTATGCTTAATGGGAACACAGGAAAGGGTTCTGGGAAATGCCACTAGGGTCCTTGCACCTCATCGGAGAGGAGGACCCAGAGGAGAGTCTGGCATGCACATTAAAGGATGCTCCAGGGATGGGAGGGGGAGGCACTGGGGGATAGGGAGGGAGGGGGGAGGGGAGGGGGCATAGGGTGGGGAGAGATTGGAGGGAGGGAGGGGACCAGTGTACCTGTTGAAGTTGTATGAGTAGAAATTAAAAAAAAAACATGAGAAAAAAAAAAGAAGGTGCCAGTCTTTCTCCATGACTGTCAGCTACATGTCTGGAGTGGGTTCCTGTTAGCACCTCTGAAATTCAGGCTCACATGAGTCTCTTTAAGAAATAGGGCATGTATTTCTAGTAGAATATATTTCATATCAGTTTTGGGAAGCTTTTAAGACATCACTTGCTGAACCTAGGGTCAACCTGTCTCTAGAAAGCATGTGGGAAGCTGTCACACACTTCTCAGAGCATGAAGAATCCTGAAACTTGAGAGGAGATTCTAGCATGCAGATTGAGCATATGTCCATCACGACAAGCCCACTGCAGACATCTCCACGATGAGTGATGTGCTTGTTTGATGCATTATATCAGTCAAGCTCTCAGAAACCCTCATAGATCTCTCATGCACGATGCACCCTTGAGGTTCTATGTGGTCATGTGACTCCTTTGGGGAGACTGCAAGAAAGGAAATAGAGTCACTCAGCAGACCTGATCACTGTGACACTGTGTGTGTCATTAATATGGTTCCTGATGAAGGTGCAGTGAGCAATTCAGAACTTGGATGTAGGGCGAGTGAATCAACTTGAAGTGATACAGAGCTTGGTGTAATCCTGGTTAATTTGGGAGCCTCACATAGATACAGAGGTTTATTTCTCAAATCCAACCATAGCTCCTCAAATCCCCCTTTGTTCTAAATGACTTAAAAATTACTTAAAAACACCTGTCACACAAGCACTTATTTCTCATGTAATGGAGTCCAGAGCTGACTCGAGCAAAGTTGTATAAAAGCACAATGTTTACATTTCAAAAGTACTTATTTCATCTTCATATCACATCCGCTCTTGAAAGTGCTTTAATATCTTACATAAATGTTCTGATCAGATGTATAATACCACCTCAAATCGATACACCACACATTCCTCCTTAAAGAAGCCACATGGCATAGAATCCTCTGTATTCCGGTGCATCTAGTCAACTTTAAGCCAAGCTAGCTACTGACAAGCCACTCTCTGATTTCCACTGAAGAGAATCATGGTGAGGCCAAAGTAGACCAAGGAGAACTATGGTTTGCTCAAATTGAACAATGGACTGTCAGGACTCTGTGTGCAGGAATTCTAATGGCTAGGTGTCTCTCCAGAGAAATGGATGAGAACATAACTGCTCACAAGAAGAGAAATCAGAAACACTTCCAAGGAGTGGAGAGCCACAGGAAGGTTGTGGTTGGCCTGAGTCTGCCTCTGTGGAGAATCTGACTGAAAGAGATACATATGAGGAACAAACACTTCACCCTGACAGACTCCTGGGATGCAGGCTGCTACCAGGCATGTGAGAACACCTGGAGGGGTTGGTGTGCCTTTTCTCAGGATAAACATTTTGGACATCCTGAGCAGACAACACAATATGACTGGTGCATACCATCGTCAAATAGTCCTGTCAGAAGTGCCTATCAAATGCCTTTACAAGGAGTGAAAGTCTTACAGGAGGCAACAATCATTTTTTGCAAATTTCAAGAAGAAGAAAATGACAAGCTTCACTTGGAAACCACCAAACTGACAAGCCAGTAAACAAGAGATACACTTTCAACTTTGGACATTATGATTACCTTCCTTATGATACCCAGAGTCTCAGAAACTTTAATCAAGGGTTTCACTCACTTTCCACTCCAGGGTGTTGGTTATGTAGTTCAGATCTTCCCCTCTCACTGTACTAGTCTTTCCAAAGGGAAACCTAACCTGCTTCATGATCCATTCATTGCCAAGAAATTAAGGTTCTGCTGAACTTTGCTATGAACTTTCCCCTAGATAAAGAACAATCCTCATCCCCTCACACCCTAGTATGGAGATATACTTTCTTCTTTTTATGCATGGTCTTCCCTGAACATTTTTATTTGTATCCTGGGAGACATAGTCTCAAGAGCCTTGTATGATTTTGGCAGGGAGACCCGAGTGCAACAATGTGCTTCATATTTCCCAGGTCTTCTTATAGCATCCTTCACTGTGCCCAGGTCACCTGGATAGGCTGCTACTAGAAAGCTGAGGTCATATTTCCTCTGGCCCCTATCACAGAGGCAGGAGTGCAGAACTGGAATGAATCTTGAAAGGCAAGTGACCTGAGTGCATGGCTGGTGCATATGGTGTGTGCCCATTGCCACAAGTGTATTTACCTGAGAGGAGGCAGGAGGGTTCTCCAGGATTTGTTTCCATAGAGCCAGGCACATCCTAAAGGACCAAGACAATGAGGAAGACACAGTGTGAAATTGATGCTGCCTTTGCTGCCTAGTCTCATTCGCCATTCACAGGGTTCTCCCCATGCAACCACAGTCAGGTCTAGAGGATCTCCAGAACTCACTGCAGAAAGAGTTCTGCTTCCTAATCCATGATGTCAACCCATTATCTCCCATACCATCCATCCTCACTGAACACCTCTGCCAGAATCGTGAGACAAAATGTTCTACTGACCAGAATCAGGCAGTGGCTGTGGCAATGGTGGGTGGGGAGTCACAAATGGTTTAAGTAGGCAGCACAAGTGCTGTTCACTGTTGAACTCAGTGTCTGCACACATGTGCCACTCAAATCGTGTTACGCCTCCTCACTCCTGTGACATCCTCTTGCTATGATTCTCTACTGGTAGAGTTGCCCACATTGCCCTCAATTATAGCCACAGGAGATAGATGGCTCACTACTATCAGTAACTAGTAATTAACCTTCTATGGGGAAAGAACAGAGCACTGTTGTGTCACGGTCTCCCAGATTGCTCTCACAGCCTAGGGATACTTGTCCCTGAGCTTCCTTTTTGGTTGGTCCTGTTGTGATATATGCCTTAATTCCTATATATTGGGTTTTCATTTGTAGTCTGTATGCTAGCTGGACCCTGGAAGAGGAGTCTGCTTCTGATGGAGGGAAAATGTTATATCCTGATACTGATCCTGAAAAGGGAGTGGCATATGGTAAGTCTGAGGAGTATTGGGACTGACTCGAGTCCATTTTGTGGGCATTCCCATACATACAGGGTCTGATCTACTGTGAGGGGGGAAGAAAATCACTTGACCTACAGTCAGACTTGGGCAATCATGTTATCACTCTCCTACATACTGTGCTTGGACTGAACTAGGCCAGCACAACTCAGTTGGTTACTGGGCATCTCTTGATTCAGCTCCCTGGTACTCCAATTTCAGTGTGCTCATTTTGTAGCTACATGCTTATTTTCTAATTTAGTGATATTGTGTGTGTGTGTGTGTGTGTGTGTGTGTGTGTGTGTGTGTGTGTGTGTGTGATTGTTTGTGTCTGTATTTTTGGACATAACAAACCAGTGTGAAAGTCTGTGGAGACCCAAAGGCGATTTTGCTTTGCTGTGGGATTTCCCAGGATCTACCTTCCAGAGGAAGAATTGTAGGCCACCATAATATCAAACTTCCTTTTTAAAAGTGGTCTGAGAGCTGAAGTGAGGTCCTTTTGTTTGCAAGGCAAAGTATTAATCCCTGGGTCATCTCTCCAGCTCACCACCCTGTTTACTAAGACTAAAATTAGGGGCCGTGTGTCAGTCATCCCTGCATACTGCTTATCTGGGCACCCTTGATACTGGTGACTGGCCTGGGGGAATTGTGTACCTGGTAGCTTTGATTAATTCTTTCCTCCTGACGTTGCTGTGCTCTGAAATGTAGCATCTGTGATGATGAGCTGGAGACTTATACACAATTTTCTCCATGAACTGTCATGGAGAACAGAGAGAATTGTGGGAATCTATCTACTTCAAAGCTGGTATTGGCAGTTAACTGTCAAGGGGGAGTCCATCTAAGGTTATACCCCTCCTGAGAACATATTAGAAGTCCATGGTTTCAGGAGTAAGGAGTAAATTACTACATCTCTCCCTGGTCATACAGATAGATGCTTTTAATGTTTACCAAGCAGGATCTTAAGTGGATCAGCCATCTGAATATTGTCTGTGCTCCTGCAAATAATTCTTCACCCATGCTGTAAGGACACTAGTTATACTCTCTGTTTCAGCAGGATAGACTTGGGTTGAATCATCTCTTTAGTTTGTCCTTAGTGCGGTATCCTAGATGAATGGATACTTTTTCTCCTCCATGGATACTACAAATAAGCTCTGTGGGTATGGGTCCATTGGGAGAACACTTGTGTGAGTTGCTCAGGGTCTTGCAGTAGATACAGTGAAAATGGGTTGCTGGTACATGTCTGTAACTGGAAGTAGGAAGAAAAGCTACCCCAATTAACACTACTCAATGTATTAGCCTAAACCCTGGTGAAGTGTAACAGCAGCCTCTGCCTGGGTTCCAACACACTACATAGAAAGCACATCTGGCACAGATACCCAGAAGAAAACCCAGATATCTTGGCATATTGACGATTGGCATTCCTTCCATCTGGTCACATGACTCCCTGGTTCACTTATGGTCTTAGTTAAGTCCTGAAAGGAACGTGGGGACCAAGATGTTAGAACATTATCTCTTCTGAGGTCCTGAGTCAGATTCTTGGTATTTTTCCTAAATGACCCCTCATCTACTACTCATGGTGATCTGTATACTGAATGGCGACAGTTGTTACATTTGGCAAGTGGGAGCATTAGAATGATTTGTTTCTTAAGTCATTTGCAACCAACTTTGCAATTCTTTTATTTCATGCCAAGATATCAGTTTTCAGGCCTTGCTGAGGGATGAGGTTTGATTTGAATGATGGAGAAGTGGTGCCTGAGCCCACTTTTCTTTAGTAATTCTATTTCCAGGAAACCTTGCACCTTTTGCTCCCTTGGCTGATATGCCACGTTTCTCCTTTCCTTTCTGAGTTCAGGAGGGGCTGTTAAATGTCCAGCAATGGTCTACCATGTCCATGGTGCCAAGTCCTCTATTGTCACCTCATAACTGTTTTCACAATCTGCTCTTTAGAAGCACCATGGTCTTGCAGAGGCAAATCAGCTGATACAGGTGGCACTGCTTCCTGAAATCATTCCACTCATTCCACTCATTCCACTCATCCTGGTGATCACTTCTGAATTTTTCCAGAGTTGCTTCTAGCTTGGCATTGTAGGATAAAAAGCTTAATGGTTTACTTGCTATTCTTGTCTCTGATAGGAGTATTTTCCTCAGTTTGTCTTGAAAGTTAAGTTCCCTTTCCAAACTGAAGCAGATTTAAAGTCCGCTTTTCCTTCTACAATTTCTGCCTTCTGGGAGTTCACATTCTAATGGGTCAGCTTAATGGGATATAATATGAGTGAAGTAGACTTGGGAGTAGAACAAAGTGGAATGTCATGCATGATGCGACATGTAATTTCCCAAGAAGGAAGCTGGGCCATTTTTGTCAGGCGACAAGACTGCCTGCTATGTGAGAGTTAGGCAAAGTAACTGAGTAAGTGTACACAAGGATTATATTGTTATACAGTTTGTGAGAGTGTTCTAGAGAGGTTAAGGTGGATGTTAGTGGGTGAATATGGAAGATGGCTCCCCACATATCAAGCTGTGCATTTTGGGCAGGCCCATACTGGAAATGTCCTTGAGTATTAGAGCAGGACATGAAGTCTGCAGGCAGAGGGACAAAGGAAAAATAGACTTTTCTGAGTGATGGGATACTTTGAGTGGCACAGGAACTTCAGAAATCATAGGAGGGTTTCATGGAGTGAACGACTTGGTTTCTGAGCACTACTACCACAGAGAGGGACAGATGAAGATAAGAACTCTTGATGGGAGCTATGGAGTAATCATGAGTCAGATGCTCAGAAATGGAGAGATTCTGAGCTGCTCCACTACCAGGTGACTGAAAGATTCTATCATCCTAACATCAGAAGGGTGTTTTCAAGCCACCTCAGTCCACTGGCTGCTTCTGGTCACAGACAGGAACCAATTCTCCTAGAAAGCACCTCCTTTCATTAACTTCTCAGGCAAAGATGGTTGTGGCACAGAAGTGTGAACTCTTAGAAGTCATAATGCATCTTGACTCCTCTGACACCAGACTGCGTCTTCCTAGGTCTTACCCTCAAACAAAGAAGTATGGGAGTCCTAAATAGCTAGTATAGTAGTCAGCAGAAGCGAGACAACCCTTTGAGCCTGTGGGTATCAATAGGGAGCTGCCTATTGCTGTGCTATGTTCAGAGCTAGAGCATCACTTTGGAAGCCACTGCACCATGTTTCTAGCCCTTGGAAGCACCATTTCCATGGTGCCAGTCTGACCACAGGGCATTATGACCTGTGAAGCCCTAGTGAAGTCATGAGACTGTTATTCCTCTACAGTGTGCAGTGAGGTCCTACAGGAAGAGAGAGAATGTGGACAGTCCTCTTGTTCCATGGTCTGACCTGAGTTTAGTGTGTGCTTCTACCTGGTCTACTTGGCCTGATTGAGCAGTCACTGTGTATGTACTTGCTATGCTAAACTCTACAAACAGGTGTTTCCTGGCTGAGAGCAATACGCAGACCTCACCCTGGGTTGTGAGCTTCAGCTTGCAAATCACATGAGCCTCTCCTGGTTATACTTGGCCTATGTGGGTAACAATCTGAGTTACCCTCTGGTGATTGGAAGTACAATTATTGCAGTGTTTTGTCACCTGTAGACTAATAACCTTGAAATGAGCAGGATATGAGGGAAGCCACAGGTTCTCCAGCCTATCCTGTCTGGCAGTGTTTTTCAATTTCCCTCAATACTATGTCTGTTCAGATGCCACTGTTTGTATAATCACCATCTTGAATACCAAGATCATTGTTCAGTCACCTTCCTGAGTATTGGGCATGATATGGAGACAGGTTCTATGGCTGACTAAGTACTGGTTCTTCTTTGGGGAGATGTGTGTGTGTCTTCTAAGACTGGAAATGATTTGTGCAGAAATGTGAGGGCTAATGAACAAGTGAGGTAGTTCAGTGAGTAAGGTGCCTTCTCTCAAAATCTTGGGTCCAGTTCAGGATTTGCCTCCATGTCATCTTTCATGTGATTTAGAAAATGATGTGTGATTATTAATGCATGTCTAAAGTAGATAACAAGCTGAAAACAAAACAAAAAGAGCTTTGTCGGATTGAGTTCAACTGGCGCAAGCATTCATGGTTGAAGGAGAGGGATAGCCTCTACCAGTAACACAACATGGCATGCATGTGTAAATGTTAATATTTCTCATCCTCTCTTTCTCTTTCTCTCTCTATATGTGTACATATATATATACATATACACACACATATATATACACATACACAGACACGCACACATATGTATATATTGTGTGCATGTTCTCTCATGAAAGCACACATGTAAAAATTTATTTATTTATTTTATTTTTCTCCAATCATACAAGCTCCCTCCATCCCTCCCCAGACCCCTTTGCACTCTTCCCCCCTTTTATCCTTCCTTTCACCCCCCTCCCTTCCCTTCTCCCAGTGCCTCCCTTTTCCCCCTCCCATCCCCTGCAGTATTCTTTTGTGTGAATGCCAAACCTCCCTCTGGGTCCTCCACTCTAGTGAGGTGTAAGGACTCAGTGGCATTGCTCAGAGCCCTTTCTTTGGCTCGCCATTAGTATGGGAACACTATTATGACTATTAATCCCTTGCCTCTAAGGATCCTACTGTCTGTGCTCCATGCTAGACTTTGGGGGGGGGTTATTGATATGTCAGTTATTGTGCAGGTCATACAAAGTCGGATTATGGCTACCGTAGCCCTAACTTGTGTGGACTATCTTGCATATCGTTGGTACTCCCCATCTTTAGGCACTTATAATCTTATCACCCCCTCTTCCGCAAGTTTCCCTGAGCTTTAGGAGGGAGACAGATTTTGTTTGTCTGGTTCCAGGTGATTAACGTAGGGTTTTTGGTATTCTGAATTGTGGTTTGTTATTGTTTTCAGTTTTGCTGTTCCTGCAGCTTGGCTCCATCCTGATTTCTATTGGAAGTCACCTCCTAACCAAAGATTCAAGGCTGTTTAAATGAAATCTTACTATAAAAGGAGATTCAAAGGTTGATGGAATAAGAGTTGGAGATCGCAGTAAAGGGGGATCAGTGTCCCATTTGCAGGGTGGTTACCATCTATCTGCCAGTCCCTATACCCTCCCTGATTGGTGAGATCAAACCTCAGTCTCAAGTGACCAGGAAGGAAAGTGAGAGTGAGTTTCACCAGATGTCTCGCTACATGCAATACTTGATTGTGACCTATTTTCTCTACTGAAGCCTGATCCCCTCTTGCCTTATTTCTGGGGCAAACCTCCTTCCCCTTCTTTCTGTTTATACTTTTCGCAATTACTGTAGGTATTACAGAGATTTATCTGTAAATATGTCATTAAGTGGGTTTAGTACTTGGATCCACCTATTAGGCAGTACATATGGTGTTTAATTCTCTGTGTCTAGAATACTTTACTCAATATAATTTTTTCTAAATAAACCAATTTCCCAGCAAATTTCATTAATTCATCTTTTTTGATGGCTGAGTAGTACTCCATTGTATAAATGTACCACATTTTCCTTATCTACTCGTCAACTGTTGGGAATTTGGGTTGATTCCATGACTTTGCTATTGTAAATAGTGCTGCTATGAACACAGTTGTGCTGTGAGAGCCCTATGTATTTACTTACATTATTTTGTACTGATAACAAGTAGCCAGTCAGACCTCTTGGCCATGGGCTTTGCTCAAATCCAACACATTGTTTTCTCCTTGGTACTGAGCATGGCCTAAGGTCTGCATGTTTCATGCATATTAAGTTCTGGCATGCCCAAAGCTACACTAGAGGGCAATGTATGAAGAAAACCCTAGGTACTTCTCCTGCCCTAGGACTTAGCCTCATTTGTCTTTAGTGACACTGGTTCTAGCCATTGGTTGGCTTTTATGACTACATTTTATTGTCAACTTGATAGTTGCAGACTGTTTGGGGCACAAATGTAGAGTTAATGGTTAGAGCAGGCCCCTGAACAAGTCTGCAGGTATTCGATTAATTGATGTGGAATACTCAGCATGTGATGGGTGGTACTTTCCAGTGGAGGACCAGATTACAGGAAGTATAGGAAGAACAGGAGGGCCTTGTTCTTCCCCTGTCCTGTGTGGACTTACTGTTGAGTCCACTCTTCCAGTAGTTTTCACCTTTTAGAGCATCATTGCCTTCTTTGTTGTTACTGTTGCTACTGCCTCTGTCCTTGGCTAACAGAGCTGCCCATGCATTCCATCTTCCTGCTATTCCTGCTGCCTTGGGAGATTGGTGTCTAGGCCTTCTGTTTTTCACTGATGTTCACTGAGATCAGAGTCCAGCTGATCTTCACTGATGTCAGAGTACACCATCTTCAAGCTAGGAAAAAGCTAAAGACCTACTTGGATCTTATAGCTTGTGAGACATTCCCATCAAGAATGAGATACAAGACCACATGATACTCAAGATAGACATAGAAAAAGCCTCTGACAAGATCCAACAGCCTTTTATGATAAAAACGCTAGAGACAGTAGGAATGGAAGGAACCTTTATCAATATAATAAAAGCTGTATACAACAAGCCCACAGCAAGGATTATGCTCAATGGGGAATAATTGGAAGCATTCCCACTTCGATCAGGAACTAGACAAGGCTGCCCACTCTCACCACTTCTATTCAATATTGTACTTGAAGTCTTAGCTGAAGCCATAAGACAAGAAAGGGACATAAAAGGGATTCAAATCGGCAAGGAAGAAGTCAAGCTATCCCTATTTGCAGATGACATGATCTTATACCTGAGGGATCCCAAAACCTCCACCAGGAAGCTCCTGGAACTAATTGAGAAGTTCAGCAGGGTGGCAGGATACAAAATAAATGTGCAAAAATCAGAGGCCTTCCTATATGCCCAGAATGAAAGAAGTGAAAAAGCCTTGAGAGAAACAATCCCATTTACTATAGCCCCTAAAAAAATGAAATACCTTGGTATAAACCTAACTAAGGAGGTAAAAGACCTTTACAATGAAAACTTTAAAACCCTAAAGAAAGAAATAGCAGAAGACATCAGAAGGTGGAAAGACCTCCCATGCTCCTGGATTGGCAGAATCAACATCGTAAAAATGACCATCCTACCTAAGGCAATATACAGATTCAATGCTATACCAATTAAAATCCCAAAGCAATTCTTTAAAGAAGTTGACCAATTAATCTCAAAATTCATATGGAGGCACAAAAGACCCAGGATAGCAAAGACAATCCTGAGTAACAAAAACACTGCTCGAGGTATCACCATACCAAACCTTAGTCTATACTACAAATCCATAGTTATAAACACAGCCTGGTACTGGCTCCAAAATAGACACGCAGATCAATGGATAAGGGTTGAGGACCCAGATATAAGCCCACACAACTACAGCCATTTGATCTTTGACAAAGGGGCCCAAAGAATCCAATGGAAAAAGAACAGCATCTTCAATAAATGGGGCTGGCAAAACTGGATCTCCACATGCAGAAGATTAAAGCTGGACCCGTACTTGTCACCATGTACAAGACTTAATTCCAAATGGATCAAGGACCTTGATATCAGGCCAGAGAGTAGAAAAACCATAGTTGAAAGGATAGGGAACTCCCTCGAGCTGATTGGGCTAGGCCAACATTTCCTCAACAGACATCCAATGGCACAGTCACTGCTACCAACTCTCAACAGTTGGGATCTTGCGAAATTAAAGAGGTTCTGTTCAGATAAAGAGATTATCACACGAGCTCAAAGGCAACCCACAGAATGGGAGAAAATCTTCACTAACCACATATCTGATAGAGCTCTACTGTCCAGAGTGCACAAAGAACTTAGAAAACTAAACACCAAGGAAAACAATGGCCCAATTAAAAAATGGGCCCTGGAACTTAAAAGAAACTTTACCAGAGATGAAATTAAAATGTCTAACAAATATCTTAAAAAATGCTCCACTTCTGTAGCCATCAGGGAAATGCAAATCAAAACTTCCCTGAGATATCATCTCACCCCGGTCAGGATGTCAAAAATCCACAATACAAACAACAACAAGTGCTGGAGAGGATATGGAGAGAGGGGAACTCTGCTACATTGCTGGTGGGAATGCAGACTCATACAGCCATTCTAGCGAGCTGTCTGGAGATTCTTAAAGAAATTAAAGATTGAAATGCCATATGACCCTGCTATCCCACTTTTGGGAATAACCCCCCATGCAGCAGAGGTTTGCCTCGATAGCACCAGCACGACTATGTTCATAGCAGCACTGTTTACAATAGCAAAGTCATAGAATCAACCTAAATGTCCAACAGTTGACTGAGTGGATAAGAAAAAAGTGGTACATCTATACAATGGAGTACTACTCAGCCATCAAAAATGATGAATTACTGGAATTTGCTGGGAAATGGATGTCATTAGAAACAATTATATTAAGTGAAGTATCCCAATCCCAGAAAGTTAAGCACCGTATGTACTCCCTAATAGGTGGCTCCTAGTACCAAACTCACCCAGCCCACATTGAGACACTCAAGGGTAAGTCTATGTAATACGGTAATTGCAAGGATTGTGAACAGGAGGGATGGGGTTGGAGAGCCACACCAGACACAAGGAGAGAGGGGACCATGTTACAGCAGAGAAAATCGACCTCCAAGGAATGCAAGTAAGTAATGTGACACCTGGTTAAGTTCACAGACATTCGTTCCTGATCATGTACAACTGAGGGGGTATGATCTCACCAGAAGGGGAGGGCATATAGTCTGACAGATGAAAAGAGATCATTTTGCAAATGGGTGACTGATCCCTCCCTCACCGAGGTTTCCTGCTTTTATTACATCTACCCTTGAATGTGCTATTATAACAAGACTCCAGTTTAACAGCTTTTTGTCTCTGACCAGGGGGTGACATACAGTGCCCATCAGGATGGAGTGAAGGGCATTGCAGGAGCAGCAAAACTGCAAAAAAAAATCAACAAACCACAATCCAGAACTTCAGAGTCTCTATATCATCCACATAGAACTAAGCCAGCCTAAATCTTCCCCCATCCTGAAGCTCAGGGACATCTGCAGAAGAGGGGGTGGTAAGATTGTAAGAGCAAAAGGATGGGGGGAACAATGATTTGAAGAGTCTCCACACTAGATAGGGCTGAAGCAATCATAATAGGACTTTGCATGCCCTGCGCCATGTCCGTCACACTATTGACCTCACAAAGTCTAACATCGGCTAAAAGCACCAAGATCCTTGGAGGCAAGGGATTGATGGCCACAGTAGTGTTCCTATGCTTAAGGGGAACAGGAGAAAGGGTTCAGGGAAATGTCACTGGTCCTTTTACGTCATTGGAAAGGAGGACCAAGAGGAGAGTTAGGCATACACAATAAAGGACTCTCTGGGAATTGGGGGGGAGGTACTGGGAGATGGGGAGGGAGGGAGGAGGAGCAGGGGGTTCAGGGGGAGGAGGAGGGGGGAGAGAACTGGTCTACCTATTAAGTTTGTATGAGCAGAAATAATAATAAAAATGTTATAAAAAAAGAAAAGATGCTAACACTAAAACTTAAAATATGTACTACCAAATATATTAAGTACGAATTATAAAACAAAAAAAAGAATGAAGATATAACCACCAGCTACTTTCAAATACACTTTTTCATTGTGAGTAAATTTTTAATTATTTATTTATTTTTTCCACTCATACAAACTTGACAGGTACCCCATTCCCTTCCCTCCCTCCACTCCTCCCTGGATTCCCTTGCTCCCTCCCCCTTTTCCTTCTCCTTTCCCCCACTTTCTCCTATCCCTGGAACATCCTTTAGTGTGCATGTCAAACTTCCCTCAGGGTCCTCCTCTCTCATGAGGTATAAGGACTTAGTAGCATTGCCTAAAGCTCTTTTTTGTGTTCCTTTTTAGTATAGGAACACTATTGTGGCTGTTAATCCCTTGCCTCTAATGATCCTAGTGCAAGTGATCCATGCTAGACTTTGGGGGGTCAATGATATGTTGGTTATTGTGCAGGACATGCAAAGTCCTATTATGATTACTTTGGCCCTAACTTGTGTGGAGTATCTTGCATATCATTGCTCCTCCCCATTTTTACAATCTTACTGCACTCTCTTCCGCAAAAATCCTTGAGCTTCAGGATGGGTAGAGATTAGGCTGGACTGGTTTCAGGTGGTTGATGTAGAGTCTCTAATGTTCTGAATTATGGTTTGTTGATTTTTTTTTCAGTTTTGCTGCTCCTGCACTGCCCTTGGCTCCATCCTGATGGGTATTGGATGTCACCCTTGGCCAGAGATAAAAGGCTGTTTATAAAATAGAGTCATTATAAGAGTAGATTCAATACTCTTATAACAAGACTCTAGTTTAACAGCTTTTCATCTCTGGCCAGGGGGTGACATCCGATACCCATTGGGATGAAGTGAAGGGCATTGCAGGAGCAGCAAAACTGCAAAAGAAAATCAACAAACCATAATCCAGAACTTCAGAGATTCTATATCAACCACCTAGAACTAGGCCAGCCTAATCTCTCCCCATCCTAAAGCTCAGGGAAATTTGCGGAAGAGGGGGCGGTAAGAGTGTAGAGCACAAGGATGGGAGGAGCAATGATATGCAAGATACTCCACACAAGTTAGGGCCGAAGCAATCATAATTGGACTTTGCATGCCCTGCACAATGTCCAACACTATTGACCCCACAAAGTCTAGCATTTGCTAAAGGCACCAAGATCCTTGGAGGCAAGGGATTGACAGCCACAGTAGTGTTCCTATGCTTAAGGGGAACACAAGAAAGGGTTCAGGGAAATGCCGCTGGGTCCTTGTATGTTATTGGAGAGGAGAACCAAGAGGAGAGTTTGGCATGCACATTAAAGGATTCTCTGGGGATTGGGGGAGGGGAGGCACTGGGGGGTGGGGAGGGAGGGGTCAGGGGAGGGTGAGCAGAGGAGTCTGGGGGAGGAGGAAGGAGGGAGGGAACTGGTGTACCTATTAAGCTTGTATGAGTGAAGATAATAAAAAATGTTAAAAAAAAAAGTAGATTCAAAGGTAGATGGAATAAGAGGAGGAGACGGCTGGGGGGGGGGTGTCAGGCTCCTATTTGCAGGATGGTTATCTTCTATCTGCCAGACTCTATGCCCTCCCTTTCTGGTGAGGTCATACCCCATCAGATGCAAGTGACCAGTAAGGAAAGTCTGCAAGCCCAACCAGATATCTCATTACGTACTTGCAGTACTTGATGATGGCCTGTTTTCTCTGCTGTAGCATGATCCCCTCTCTCCTTGTTTCTGGCAGGGCCCTCCTATCCCTTCCATCCCTGCTTATAATCTTTGCAATTATTATAGGTATTACAGAGATTTATCTTTGACTGTGACACTAAGTGGGCTTGGTACCAGAATCCACCTATTAGGGAGTACATATGGTGCTTAATTTTCTGTGTCTGAGATATTCACTTAATATAATTTTTTCTAATTCCATCCATTTCCCAG
Source organism: Typhlomys cinereus (assembly GCA_023101885.1). NCBI lineage: Eukaryota > Metazoa > Chordata > Mammalia > Rodentia > Platacanthomyidae > Typhlomys > Typhlomys cinereus. Next base: position 6,375,726 of record JALPQD010000014.1, read on the forward strand.
CAAATTTCATTAATTCATTATTTTTGATGGCTGAGTAGTATTCCATTATATAAATGTACTACATTTTTCTGATCCACTCCTCAACTGTTGGGCATTTGGGTTGATTCCATGACTTTGTTATTGCAAACAGTACTGCTATGAACATGGTCGTGCTTGTGCTATTGAGGTGCATTTTTGCTCTGTGGGGGATTATTCCCAAAAATGAAATAGCAGGGTCATATGGCATTTCAATCTTTAACTTTTTTTAGAATCGTCAGACAGCTCACCAGAGTGCTTGTATAAGTCTGCATTCCCACCAGCAATGTAGGAGAGTTCCTTTCTCCCCACATCCTCTCCAGCATTTGGTTGTTTGCATTGTGGATTTTTGCCACCCTGACCTCTCAGGCAGGTTTTTTTTAATACATTTTTTATTATTTCCGCTCATACAAACTTAATAGGTAGACCAGTTCCCTCCCTCCCTCCTCCTCCCCTCAACCCCTTGATGCCCCTCCCCTCCCTCCCCATCCCCCAGTGCCTTCCCCCCAATTCCCAGAGAGTCCTTTATTGTGTATGCCTGATTCTCCTCTGGGTCCTCGTCTCCGATGACTTACAAGGACCCTGTGGCATTTCCCTGAACACTTTCTCGTGTTCCCCTTAAACATAGGAACACTACAGTGACTGTCCATCCCTTGCCTCCAAGGATCTTGGTGCCCTTAGCAGATGCTAGACTTTGTGAGGTCAGTAGTGTGTTGGACATTGTGCAGGGCATGCAAAGTTCTATTATGATTGCTTCGGCCCTAACTAGTGTGGAGAATCTTACAAATAATTGCTCCTCCCATGCTTTTGCTCTTACAATCTAACCGCCCCATCTTCTGCAAATGTCCCTGAGCTTCAGGATGGGGAGAGATTAGGCTGGCCTAGTTCTATGTGATTGATATAGAGTCTCTGAAGTTCTGAATTAGGTTTCTTGATTTTCTTTTGCAGTTTTGCTGCTCCTGCAATGCCCTTCACTCCATCCTGATGGGCACTGTATGTCACCCCCTGGTCAGAGACAAAAAGCTGTTAAACCAGAGTCTTGTTATAATAGAACATTGAAGGGTAGATGTAATAAAAGTAGGAAACCTCAGTGAGAGAGGGGTGAATCACCCATTTGCAAAATCATTACTTTTTATCTGCCAGACTATATGCCCTTCCCTTCTGGTGAGATCATACCCCCTCAATTGTAAATGATCAGGAACGAACGTCTGTGAACTTAACCAGATGTCACATTATTTACTTGCATTCCTTGATGGAGGCCTATTTTCTCTGCTGTAACATGGTCCCCTCTCTTCTTGTTTCTGGTGTGGCCCTCCAACCCCATACCTCCTGTTCATAATCCTTGCAATTACTGTATTACATAGGTTTACCTTTGATACTAGAAGCCACCTATTAGGGAATACATACAGCACTTAATTTTCTGGGTTTGGGATACTTCACTTAATATAATTGTTTCTAATGATATCGATTTCCCAGCAAATTCCAGTAATTCATCATTTTTGATGGCTGAGTAGTACTCCATTGTATAGATGTACCACTTTTTCCTTATCCACTTGTCAACTGTTGGACATTAGGGTTGATTCCATGACTTTGCTATTGTAAACAGTGTTGCTATGAACATGGTCGTGCTTGGGGGGTTATTCCCAAAAGTGGGATAGCAGGGTCATATGGCATTTCAATCTTTAATTTCTTTAAGAATCTCCAGATGGCTCACCAGAGTGGCTGTATGAGCCTGCATTCCCACCAGCAATGTAGGAGAGTTCCCCTCTCCAGCACTTGTTGTTGTTTGTATTGTGGATTTTTGCCCTCCTGACCAGGGTGAGATGATATCTCAGGGAAGTTTTGATTTGCATTTCCCTGATGGCTAAAGAAGTGGAGCATTTTTTAAGATATTTGTTAGACATTTTAATTTCATCCCTGGTAAAATTTCTTTTGAGTTCCAGGGCCCATTTTTTAATTGGGCCACTGGTTTCCTTGTTGTTTAGTTTTCTAAGTTCTTTGTGCACTCTGGACAGTAGAGCTCTATCAGATATATGTTTAGTGAAGATTTTCTCCCATTCTGTGGGTTGCCTTTGAGCTCGTGTTACAATCCTTTTATCTGAACAGAAGCTCTTTAATTTCACAAGATCCCAACTGTTGAGAGTTGGTAGCAGTGACTGTGCCATTGGATGTCTGTTGAGGAAATGTTGGCCTAGCCCAATCAGCTCGAGGTAGTTCCCTATCCTTTCAACTATGGTTTTTATACTCTCTGGCCTGATATCAAGGTCCTTGATCCATTTGGAATTAAGTCTTGTACATGGTGACAAGTACGGGTCCAGCTTTAATCTTCTGCATGTGGAGATCCAGTTTTGCCAGCCCCATTTATTGAAGATGCTGTTCTTTTTCCATTGGATTCTTTGGGCCCCTTTGTCAAAGATCAAATGGCTGTAGTTGTGTGGGCTTATATCTGGGTCTTCAACCCTTATCGGTGTGCCTATTTTGGAGCCAGTACCAGGCTGTATTTATAACTATGGATTTGCAGTATAGACTAAGGTTTGGTATGGTGATACTTCGAGCAGTGTTTTTGTTACTCAGGATTGTCTTTGCTATCCTGGGTCTTTTGTGCCTCCATATGAATTTTGAGATTGTTTGGTCAATTTCTTTGAAGAATTGCTTTGGGATTTTAATTGGTATAGCATTGAATTTGTATATTGCCTTTGGTAGGATGGTCATTTTTATGATGTTGATTCTGCCAATCCAGGAACATGGGAGGTCTTTCCACCTTCTGGTGTCTTCTGCTATTTCTTTCTTTAGGGTTTTAAAGTTTTCATTGTAAAGGTCTTTTACCTCCTTGGTTAGGTTTATACCAAGGTATTTCATTTTTTTTAGGGGCTATAGTAAATGGGATTGTTTCTCTCAAGGCTTTTTCACTTCTTTCATTCTGGGCATATAGGAAGGCCTCTGATTTTTGCACATTTATTTTCTATCCTGCCACCCTGCTGACTTCTCAATTAGTTCCAGGAGCTTCCTGGTGGAGGTTTTGGGATCCCTCAGGTATAAGATCATGTCATCTGCAAATAGAGATAGCTTGACTTCTTCCTTGCCGATTTGAATCCCTCTTAGGTCCCATTCTTGTCTTATAGCTTCAGCTAAGACTTCAAGTACAATATTGAATAGAAGTGGTGAGACAGGACAGCCTTCTCCAGTTCCTGATCAAAGTGGGAATGCTTCCAATTATCCCCCATTGAGCATAATCCTTGCTGTGGGCTTGTTGTATACAGCTTTTATTATATTGATAAAGGTTCCTTCCATTCCTACTGTCTCTAGCGTTTTGATCATAAAAGGCTGTTGGATCCTGTCAAAGGATTTTTCTGCATCTATTGAGAGTATTATGTGGTCTTGGACTTTGGGCTGGTTTACATGATGAATTACATTTATTGATTTGCGTATGTTGAACCAACCTTGTGTGCCGGGGATGAAGCCGACTTGGTCCCTGTGAATGACCTTTTTGATATATTTTTGAATCCGATTTGCTAAGACTTTGTTGAGAATCTTTGCGTCTGTGTTCATCAGAGAGATAGGCCTATAGTTTTCTTTTTTAAGTGAATCTTTATTAGGTTTTCAGATTAAGACGGTATTAGCTTCATAGAAGGAATTTGGTAGTGTTCCTTCCTTTGCTATTTGATGGAACAGTTTAAAGAGTATTGGTGTTATTAACTCCTTAAATGTCTGGTAGAACTCTGTGCTGAATCCATCTGGTCCAGGACATTTTTTGGTGGGAAGATTTGAGATTACTTCTTCAATTTCCTTATATGTTATAGGACTATTTAAATAATTCACAACTTCCTGATTCAATTTAGGTAAGCTGTGTTTACTTAGAAATTCATCCATCTCTTTTGTGTTGTCAAACTTCACAGAGTATAAGTTTTTGAAATATGATGTTATAATTCTCTGGATTTCTTGGGTATCAGTAATGATAACTCCATGTTCATTACTAATTTTGTTAATTTGGGTTTTCTCTCTCTTGCTTTTGGTTAATTTAGCTAGGGATGTATCAATCTTATTGATTTTTTCAAAGAACCAGCTTTTTGACTGGTTGATTTTTTCTATCCCTTTTTTAATCTCGATTTCAGATATTTCTCCCCTTATTTTGCTAATCTCCTCTCTTCTACTACTTTTGGGATCAGATTGCTCTAGTTTCTCTAAAGCTTTAAGCTGCATTGTTAAGTTGTTTATTTCTGATGTTTCCATTTTTTTGACGTAGGCATTAAGAGCTATGAACTTACCTCTTAGAACAGCTTTCATTGTGTCACAGAGATTTTGGTAAGTTGTATTTTCATTATCATTCACTTTCAGGAAATCTTGAATTTCCTTTGTAATTTCTTCCTGAACCAGTTCTCATTCAGCATCATAGTGTTAAGTTTCCAGGAGTTAGTGTATTTTCTCTTGTTTGTTGTGTTATGGATGTCCAGCTTTAGGCCATGGTGGTCTGACAGGGCACAGGTTAGAATTTCAACTTTTTTGTACATGTGTAGATTCGTTTTGTGGCCCAGTATGTGCTCTATTTTGGAGAAAGTTCTGTGTGCTGCTGAGAAAAATGTATATTCGTTGGTGCATGGTTGAAAAGTTCGATAGAGATCTGTAAGGTCCATTTCTTTAAGGATTTGATTAAGGTCCAAAGTGTCTCTGTTAAGTTTTTGACCTGTTGATCTATCCCATGTTGAGAGGGCGGTGTTGAAGTCCCCAAGAATTATCGTTTGGGGGTTGATTTCTTGCTTTAGATGCTGTAGGGTTTTCTTAATGAATGTGGAGGGGCCCATATTTGGTGCATATATGTTCAGTATTGTGAAGTCTTCCTGGTGAATTATACCTGTGACTAAAATGTAGTATCCATCTGTGTCTCCTATAATTTTCTTTGGTTTGAAGTCCACATTGTTTTCTGCTTCCATTAGCTTATAGAATTGTTGACCAGCCTTTTATTTTTAGGATGTGCCTATCTTTTGTGGTGAGATGGGTTTCCTGCAGGCAGCAGATTGATGGATTGTGATTTTTAATACAAATTTGTAATCTGTGTCTCTTGATCGGTGAGTTAATTCCATTAACATTTAGTGTTATAATGGAGAAACTATTTTTTATTTATTTTTTTTATTTCATTTCATACAAACTTATTAGGTACACCAGTTCCCTCCCTCCCTCCTCCTCCCCTTGTATCCCCTGATCCCCCTCCCTACCCCTCTCCCTCCCCATCCCCCAGTGCCTCCCACCCCAATTCCCAGAGAGTCCTTTCTTGTGCATGTCTGATTTTCCTCTGGGCCCTCCTCTCCGATGACGTACAAGTACCCAGTGGCCTTTCCCGAACCCTTTCCCGTGTTCCCCTTAGGTATAGGAACACTGCTGTGGCTGCCAATCCTTTGCCTCCAAGGATCTTGGTGCCTTTAGCAGATGCTAGACTTTGTGAGGTCAACAGTGTGTTGGACAATGCGCAGGGCATGCAAAGTCCAATTATGATTGCTTCAGCCCTAACTAGTATAGAGTATCTTACATATCATTGCTCCTCCCATCCTTATGCTCTTACACTCTTACCGCCCCCTCTTCCGCAAATTTCCCTGAGCTTCAAGATGGGGAGAGACTAAGCTGGCCTAGTTCTAGGTGGTTGATATAGAGTCTCTGAAGTTCTGGATTGTGGTTTGTTGATTTTCTTTTGCAGTTTGCTGCTCCTGCAATGCCCTTCACTCCATTCTGGTGGGCATTGTATGTTACCCCCTGGCCAGAGACAAAAAGCTATTAGAGTCTTGTGATAAAAGCACATCAAAGGTAGATGTAATAAAAGTGGGAAACCACAGTGAGGGAGGGGTCTATCACCCATTGCAAAATTGTTACTTTTTATCTGCCAGACTATATGCCCTCCTCTTCTGGTGAGATCACTCCCCCTCAGTAGTAAATGATCAGGAACAAAAGTCGTGAACTTAATCAGATGTCTCATTACTTATTTGGGTCCTTGGTGAGGCCTATTTTCCCTGCTGTAACATGGTCCCTTCTCTCCTTTCTGGTGTGGCCCCTCCTACCCCATCCCTCCTGTTCATAATCCTTGGAATTATTGTCTCTAGGTGGGCTGGGTGGGTTTGGTACTAGGAGCCACCTACTAGGGAGTACATACGGCGCTTAATTTTCTGGTTCTTGGATACTTCACTTAATATAATTGTTTCTAATGACATCCATTTCCTGGCAAATTCCAGTAATTCATCATTTTTGATGGCTGAGTAGTACTCCATTGTATAGATGTACCACGTTTCAGCTTATCCACTCGTCAACTGTTGGACAATTTGGGCTGATTCCATGACTTTTGGTATTGTAAACAGTGCCGCTATGAACATGGTCGTGCTGTGCTATCGAGTTTGAAACCTCTGCTGTATGGGGGGGTTATTCCCAAAAGTGGGATAGCAGGGGTTCATATGGCATTTCAATCTTTAATTTCTTTAAGAATCTCCAGACGGCTCGCCAGGAGTGGTTGTATGAGCCTGCATTCCACCAGCAATGTAGGAGAGTTCCCCTTCTCCACATCCTCTCCAGCATTTGTCATTGTTAGTATTGTGGATTTTTTGCCATCCTGACCGGGGTAAGATGATATCTCAGGGAAGTTTTGATTTGCATTTCCCTGAGGCTAAAGAAGTGGAGCATTTTTTAAGATATTTGTTAGACATTTTAATTTCATCCCTGGTAAAGTTTCTTTTAAGTTCCAGGGCCCATTTTTTAATTGGGCCATTGGTTCTCCTTGGTGTTTAGTTTCCTAAGTTTCTTTGTGCACTCTGGACAATAGAGCTCTATCAGATATGTGGTTAGTGAAGATTTTTCTCCCATTCTGTGTGTTGCCTTTGAGCTCGCCCTTAACAATCTCTTTATCTGAACAGAAGCTCTTTAATTTCACAGATCCCACATGTTGAGAGTTGGTAGCAGTGACTGTGCCATTGGATGTCTGTTGAGGAAATGTTGCCTAGCCCAATCAGCTCGAGGGAGTTCCCTATCCTTTCAACTATGGTTTTTAAAGTCTCTGGCCTGATATCAAGGTCCTTGATCCATTTGGAATTAAGTCTTGTACATGGTGACAAGTACGGGTCCAGCTTTAATCTTCTGCATGTGGAGATCCAGTTTTGCCAGCACCATTTGTTGAAGATGCTGTTCTTTTTCCATTGGATTCTTGGGCCCCTTTGTCAAAGACCAAATGGCTGTAACTTTGTGGGCTTATATCTGGGTCTTCAATCCTTATCCATTGATCTGTGTGTCTATTTTGGAGCCAGTACCAGGCTGTCTTTAAACTATGGATTTGTAGTATAGACTAGGTTTGGTATGGTAATACCTCCAGCTGTGTTTTTGTTACTCAGGATTGTTTTTGCTATCCTGGGTCTTTTGTGCCTCCATATGAACTTTGAGATTGTTTGGTCAACTTCTTTGAAGAATTGCTTTGGGATTTTGATTGGTATAGCATTGAATCTGTATATTGCCTTTGGTAGGATGGTCATTTTTACACGATGTTGATTCTGCCAATCCAGGAACAAGGGAGGTCTTTCCACCTTCTGGTGTCTTCTGCATTTCTTTCTTTAGGGTTTTAAAGTTTTCATTGTAAAGGTCTTTTACCTCCTTAGTTAGGTTTATACCAAGGTATTTCATTTTTTTAGGGGCTATAATAAATGGTATTGTTTCTCTCAGGCTTTTTCACTTCTTTCATTTCTGGGCATATAGGAGGCCTCTGATTTTTGCACATTTATTTTCTATCCTGCCACCCTGCTGAACTTCTCAATTAGTTCCAGGAGCTTCCTGGTGGAGTTTTTGGGATCATCACGTATAAGATCATGTCATCTGCAAATAGGGATAGCTTGACTTCTTCCTTGCCGATTTGAATCCCTCTTAGGTCCCTTTCTTGTCTTATGGCTTCAGCTAAGACTTCAAGTAAAATATTGAATAGAAGTGGTGAGAGTGGACAGCCTTGTCTAGTTCCTGATCAAAGTGGGAATGCTTCCAATGCTTCCCCATTGAGCATAATCCTTGCTGTGGGCTTGTTGTATATAGATGTTATTATATTGATAAAGGTTCCTTCCATTCCTACTGTCTCTAGCGTTTTGATCATAAAGGCTGTTGGATCTTGTCAAAAGCTTTTTCTGCATCTATCGAGAGTATCATGTGGTCTTGGACTTTGGACTGGTTTACATGATGAATTACATTTATTGATTTGCGTATGTTGAACAACCTTGTGTGCCGGTGATGAAGCCTACTTGGTCCCCGTGAATTGATCTATTTTAATATGTTTTTGAATCCTGATTTTGCTAAGACTTTGTTGAGAATCTTTGCGTCTGTGTTCATCAGGGAGATCGGCCTATAGTTTTCTTTATTAAGTGAATCTTTATTAGGTTTGGGATTAAAATGATATTAGTTTCACAGAAGGAATTTGGTAGTGTTCCTTCCTTTGCTATTGATGGAACAGTTTAAGGAGTATTGGTGTTATTAACTCCTTAAATGCCTGGTAGAACTCTGTGCTGAATCCATCTGGTCCAGGACATTTTTGGTGGGAAGATTTGAGGATTACTTCTTCAATTCCTTATATGTTATAGGACTATTTAAATAATTCACAACTTCCTGATTCAATTTAGGTAAGCTGTGTTACTTAGAAATTCATCCATCTCTTTTGTGTTGTCAAACTTCACAGAGTATAGTTTTTGAAATATGATGTTATAATTCTCTGGATTTCTTGGGTATCCGTAGTGATAACTCCATGTTCATTTCCTATTTTGTTAATTTGGGTTTCTCTCTCTTGCTTTTGGTTAGTTTATAGCTAGGGGTGTATCAATCTTATTGATTTTTTCAAAAGAACCAGCTTTTTGACTGGTTGATTTTTCTATCATTTTCTTAATCTCGATTTCAGATATTTCTCCCCTTATTTTGCTAATCTCCTCTCTTCTACTACTTTTGGGATCAGATTGCTCTAGTTTCTCTAAAGCTTTAAGCTGCATTGTTAAGTTGTTTATTTCTGATATTTCCATTTTTTTGACGTAGGCATTAAGAGCTATGAACTTACCTCTTAGAACAGCTTCAGTGTGTCCCAGAGATTTTGGTAAGTTGTATTTTCGTTATCATTCACTTTCAGGAAATCTTGAATTTCCTTTGTAATTTCTTCCTGAATCCAGTTCTCATTCAGCATCATAGTGTTAAGTTTCCAGGAGTTAGTGTATTCTCTTTGTTTGATGTATTGTGGATGTCCAGCTTTAGGCCGTGGTTGTCTGAACAGGGCACAGGTTAGAATTTCAACTTTCTTGTATATGTGTAGATTCATTTTGTGGGCCCAATATGTGATCTATTTTGGAGGAAAGTTCCATGTGCTGCTGAGAAAAATGTGTATTCTTTGGTTGCGTGGGTGCAAAGTTCGATAGAGATCTGTAAGGTCCATTTCTTTCAGGGTTTGATTAAGTCCAAAGTGTCTCTGTTAAGCTTTTGACCTGTGATCTCTCCCATGTTTGAGAGGGCAGTGTTGAAGTCCCCAAGAATATCGTTTGGGGATTGATTTCTTGCTTTAGATGCTGTAGGGTTTTCTTAATGAATGTGGAGGGGCCCGTATTGGGTGCATATTGTTCAGTATTGTGAAGTCTCCTGGTGAATTGTACCTGTGACTAAAATGTAGTATCCATCCGTGTCTCTTATAATTTTCTTTGGATTGAAATCCACTTTGTCTGATAGCATAATGGCTACCCCTGCCTGTTTCTGCTTCCATTTGCTTGTAGAATTGTTGACCAGCCTTTTATTTTACAGCATGCCTATCTTTTGTGGTGAGATGGGTTTCCTGCAGGCAGCAGATGATGGATTGTGATTTTTAATCCATGTTTGTAATCTGTGTCTCTTGATTGGTGAATTAATTCCATTAACATTTAGTGTTATAATGGAGAAACTATTGTTAATTCCAGACATTTATTATGTTTAGTAGCTTTATAAGTATATTGCTTCGTTTTATTTTTTTTTATTATTTATTCAATTGTGCGTGTATGCATGTGTGCTGTGTGTATGTTGTGTGTAGAACCACGGACGAATTCGGGAACCACCATGGATGCCTCCACCTCCTCCTTGTTTACTCTGCCCCGGGATTCACAGGCTCCGCCCTACCAGGACCGGAAACGCAGGCTGCCCCCGCTTCCGCCCGGCGTCTATACGTGGGGTCTAGGATCCGAACTCAGGGCCTTCCGCCTGCAGGGCAGAGGCTTAACCCCTGAGCCACCTCTCCAGCCCCTATTGCTTCGTTTTTAATGATGTTATACTTGCCTTCTGTTCTCCTGGATATGCCTGTTTTTTTCTTCACGCTTGAGTATCATTTCTAGCATTTTTTGAAGGCCTGGTTTGGTGGACATGTATCCCTTCAAGTTGTCTTTGTGCTGGAAGATTTTTCTTTCTCCCTCGATCATGACTGGTAGTTTTGCAGGGTAAATCAGCCTGGGTTGACATTTTTGCTCATTCAATACTTGAAGTATGTCTCTCCAAGCTCTTCTTGCTTTTACTGTTTAGACTGAGAAGTCATTTGTTATTTTAATAGGTTTACCTTTAAAAGTGACTTGTTTTTTCTCCCTTGAAGCTCTCAGTACCAGTTCTTTATCTTGAATGTGGAGTGTTTTGACTATTAACTGAAAGTCGCTTTAAGTCAGTATGAGAAACATTTTGCCCTTCCTGGTAAATACCTTTTTCAGATTCAATTGTTAAAGTCACTTTGATCTCACAGTAACTGTAACACACCAGAAAATTATAAACAATACATTCCTTTGAATAAGAAATGTAAAATAGATTAAAGATAGCATCCTTTCAATATGTACTTTTGTTTTAACCTAACTAACTCTACAGGACAAGACTTAATTTTATAAATTGGCACTTAATAGACAAAGTTTCAAATTACAAAATTATACTGCAATTTACAGTTTTAAAATAGCTCTGCTTAAAAAATCTTTCCTTGAATTTATTCAGAATGGAAATTTCTTTCAACATCATTGAACATTTAACATCCTGACCATGAAAAATTTTGACTTTACTTATCAGAACTTTTCTAGCTCAAGGAGACATTATGCTGAATCATTTGCAGGTATTCTGAAGAAACTACACAGGTTTTATGGAACAATGAAACAACCAAGGTAAGTATTACAGATTATCAGTAGCAGTTTTTAACTGGATTTTCATTTGGATGTATCTGTCAGTCATCTATCTGGCTTTGCTCTGTCTCTGTCTGTGGCCCCAGAGCTTTCCTGCCATCACCCTCTATACCACTGCACAA